>ML826501.1:19195-31433 GCA_009831015.1 Picea engelmannii
CCTATGTATAGCACTTTCTAAAAACAATATTTTCCCTTGTCACCATCAAAAATTGGCACATGCTCTTCTTCACAAAGGGTATTGAGAAACCTTATTAGTTTGCAAGATTATAAAGTTTTTAAAAATAGACACCTTCCAAAAATAGAAAATCCAAAATCAAAGAATACCCTTTTAGAAAACCATCGAATAGGTACTCAAAATTGCAACCCATTGCGAAAAGAAAAAAATTCCTAAAATTACAAATCTCAAAATCAGAAAGTACCATTTTGAAACAATCACCCTCCCACGCATGCTCCAACTGTTGCATGCAACATGCAGGGATGGGACACCTAAAATTAGAACTATAGTCTCATGCAAAAGCACTAGATAATGCATCCTCCTTGTCACTCTAAAATATATATAAAAATAGGACTTGGCATGATGTCAAACCTCTAGAAATGAATCGATGCACTCACAAACATGTTGGATCATTAAAATTAAACATGCATGGGAAATTCATGTTAATTGTGGCTCCATTTAGAGAAAGGATCCCCTAGTGAGATGCAGAGAATCTGAGAATTTTGGAAGCTAATGAAGTTGAAAACCTGAAAATACCTCTTGGGTATAACTCAGTGAGATCAACTTGACTCAGTGTAACTTAAAACCTAATTTGACTTAAATTCATTGCATCTTAACTATAGATAATTTATGGACTCCAATAATCAATATAGACATCAATACATAACATAAAGACCAACCTTGTTACCAAGTGAAACCTTGAGCATGTACTTAACAAGAATTTACTTTTTCTTATGACTAGACCATGAGATATGCAAAAGGATTCTTACATCCTTTGACCCATCCTAGAAACCTAATGTGTCAACATGACACTTATTGAAAACCAAAGCACACTAAAACTTTAAAGGAAAGAAATTCAACCTAACAAACCATTTTTCCCTCTTTTTTTTGAAAAATCACAAGGGATATACCACACTTTTAAAAATAAACCTATCATAACCCCCCTAACTCATGATTGATCAGCATGCTCAAAAGGCCAATGAAAGCAATCAAGTAATTGATTGATTCTATGGAACCTATCCATATAAAAAAACTCTATTGAAGCCAATCATGAAGTCGATCAATTCCAAAATATAAATTCATATGCTTAAGTGTCAAACAACCAAAAAATGTTGTTCATTGCAATTCATAACATGGCTAATCATCAACGAGTAAGAAGGAAGTAGAAAAACCAAGACTTTTATTTATCATTAAAATGGATATCCAAACAATGATTATGGTGGGAATCAAATCAAGGAATAAAATTAGAAGATGGTATCATTTCCTATCAGTATATTCTCCTTGTTGCTATGAGAAATTAGTTACTACAATCATTTCCATATTGTCACAAAAATTATCTTCTAGTTGATCCAAAAGTTGTCCTTCATGTTGCCACATATCTCAACACATTGTCCTTCTTGAATCGACAATGTCATAGGAAGGGGCAATGAATACTCTCATCAATCCAAGTCTTCATGGTTGATTTGTGGCACCTCCTCTTCAAATATGAAATCCCTACTACGAAGGGTCAACAACTCATCCTCTAATCTTTGCACTTCTTCCTTAGTGTCATAATCGACATCTTCATCTTTAACCACGAGAAAGTTCTCATACTACCCTTTATCTTCTTCATAGTTTTTAAATACGTGAACAACCACCAAAACATGCCATGTGCATCCTCTCTATGGGGAATCCTACAAGATCTACACCAAGGTATAACATCTAAATACAAGAGTGACACTAACTCTTGAATCCTTTCCAACTACCTAGATATCTCAATAAGCTCCTCCGTGTGAATAGCATGAATAACAATAGCAAAATATTTCTTAGCAAGATCAATTTGAAAATACCTTATATGTGCAAACTATCTTGATCCCTTAGCAATGGAATTGTTAGGAGAATATCAAAATCTTCAAAGCAATATCTATCGATGCTATGAATCTCATAGAGTCCAATGTCGCTCCATGAAAACAACGCCAAAAATGTTAACACCCAAAGTTGTCATTGGAAAATTTAGTCCCAAGGGGATCGAATGAACTCTTAGAGAAACCATCAATGCCACCTCACATGGTTCCTCTCACTTTGGGCTAGTGCTTCCTAGCCTTAAGGGGGGAATCACTAGTGATCTGAGGTCAAAAATCTTCATTTGTATCCTGCAAAAACCTTCAAATCTATATAATATGCTCACTAACATCTTCGAATAGTTTAGATTTATGTCATCAAAAACTTGAGAACATCGAGAACAATTCAACTTTATACTTAAGAATGTTAAATAAACATTTACCCTTCGCACATCTGCATAAATCACTTCAAATATCTGGAATAATTTGTTCTTTTCATATATTTTTAGGACCAATACCTTCTAAATGGAGTCAAGGAGAAGAAAATTGATGAGACGAGTGTTACTCAAAGCTCATCAATTCAAAAAGTTCCACATCAAGTCATTAAATTCATCCATAACAAAGAGTTGACCTCGAAAAACATTTCTCCTTAATTTCAACATTGTAAATACAAAATCTGAGAATATCATATTGACAATCCAAAAGACTCAAGGGGATGTAAAGTCATTGCACAAGTACTTTAACCGCACAATACTCAGAGACGAAATCATATTAATAATATGAGAACGGCTCCAACACTCCATCATGAACTCCCTCAAAGATTTTGCATGAAATAATTCCAAAAGTGGAGAATGGATGTAGGAGAGTAGAAGTGGTAGGACTAGAGAATTATCGATCGCTATCTCTCTAAAAATTCCATCTCTTATTGATTGAGAATGGATCAATACAAACTAGCTATCCAATAATATCTCAAAACCCATAATAGAAACTCGAAAAACATGCTACATATGTCTAGAAGAAGATCATGGACGAAGAATGAAGAAGATCAAAGATCGAAAAAGACAGAAGATGTGAGCAGAGATGAAGATGAAGGAATCAGTTCAAAGGACCAATGAAAGAGAGGAAGGGGGAGTATGATAAATAACTCCTACTTAATGAATACTCATACTTGTAATGTTTAAATGAATAAATTATATGGTTTGTAGACTAAATTCTAGAAGTCTACGTGAATGTGAGAGATGAGGGGAATTGAGTGGAGTTAGGGATGGAGATCTCTTGAGATATTCATGGAGGTAAGTTGAGAGATTCATGGAGATATTGTGGAGGAAGTTGTGGAGATAGTTATGGAGATGGTTTGAACCAACCATCTAATTATGTAATAATTGTTATGGTCACCTATTGTTATAAAAAGGGACCATGTGTACACTAAATGCATATACGGGAGTGGTTTGATGATTAAAATTCCCCTTTAAGGGATTGGAGCATATTTCCCTATGTTAAAAAAAAAAACATGTATACAAAGGGACCATTCGTACACTAAATGCATATACGAGAATGGTTTGATGATTAAAATTCCCCTTTGAGGGATTGGACCATATTTCCCTATGTCCCTTGCTTTGCAAATAGTAGTGTATACGTGTTTTTTTTATTTCAGTTGTGCCTTTGTCCCCGTCACAACCAATGCAACCTGCCAAGATAATCTCCAGGTGAGGTGCAATAGTTAGACCGGAAATAGAAACCAAAAGCATCGAAATAAGGATCATGAATCTCTCTAAGGAGGGTGAACTAGCTATGCCAAGAAGAATCTCCAAGTGAGACACAATATCTTTTCCAAAAATAATCATATTAAATGCCCAAAATAGTCTCAAGTGATGTTACCTCCTACCAAGAATAAGTTGGATGCATGATGGATAAGATGAACCAAAATAACTCAAAGTTGAGTGCTCTCCTTTAACTCAAAATAGACAAACAAAAAAAAGCTTGAAATAAACCTCGACAAAGCACTCCCTCTTTCCTCACATGAAACACCCAACATTTTTCAAAATAGAAGCCAAATTAGGTAAGAAAAAGGTAAATATAGAACCCCCAAATGGGGTGCCTTCCTTTGCCAAAACTATAACATGAAACGACTGAATATAAACCCCAAGTAAAGCATCCTTTTTATGGCTCATAATTGAAAGGATAAGTTCCTCGATAAGACCAATGGATAATATTCTTTATAACCAAAAACATCTTCTCATGGATCGATCCACTTGCCCTACCAAGTCATGGTAACCTACACTTGCAAGTAAACATAACCCATTAATCCATGTACAACTCAATCACCTTGTCATTGTTATTTTTAGACGTGATTCCCTATTTTTGACCTAATTTTGCACTTTCTCAAAATCCCTTGAAATTTCTAGATTTTCTTCTCCATCACCGCACAATCCCATCCATGTTTAGCAATTTCTAAAAATAGAAATTCCCTAATCACCATCAAAATTCACACACATGCTCTTCTTCAAAAAGGTTGTCATTAAATGTGAATATTTTCCAGGAATAAAAAAAATTTTAAAAATAGCAAATCTAAAAATCGAAGAATACCCTTTTTGGAAAACCATCAAATCGGTACTCAAAACTACAACTCATTGCAAAAAATACTAAGTTTCTAAAGATATAAACTTTCTCATAAAATCAAATCTAAAAATCGAAGAGTACCATTTTGAACATTCACCCTCCCATGCATGCTCCAAGTGTTGCATGGGTCATATGCTAAAATTAGAACTACAATCTCGTGCAAAAGCATTGGATAAGGTGTTCCTCATGTCACTTTGAAAATCTCTAAAAATAAAATTCAACATAGTCTCAATTCCATAACCAATAAATGAACTCACAAATGCGTTGGATCATTAACATTGAACGTGCATTGCTAAATTCAATGTTAACAAACCCACATTTGATAATTCCTTAAATTCAATGTTAACAAACCCACACTTGATAATTCCTTAAATAGCCTCTAAATTGATGTGTCAACCTTTCAATGTCCTTACTTTGTGAATGGGAGGGCCTTCTCATGACATATGTAACAAAGTGTACAACATGAAAGTCTTTTAATGGCTCTAGGAAGTCTTTTAAGTCTTTTAATGGCTCTGGAAAGTCTTTTAATGCCATGATAAAGTCCTTTAATGCCATGAGAGAACCATTTAATTGCCCATACTTGACAAGTGAAGAGTGCACAATGCCTTATTGTAATGAAAGTAGACACCTAGTGCCTTCAATGAGTGGCCTAAAGTAGTTGTGGAACATTGTTATGGAGTTATGTCTTCTCTTTATGTTATGCCTAGTTACCAAACTTATACAAGTCAATACTTATAAATACTTTGTCAAGGAAGGGCCATCTAAGGATCGTACCAATACATAACTCCATAGAAACCAATGGCCATCCTTTTGGCTAGATCTGAAAACCATTTCTTGCTAACTCTTCTTTGGAATTGAACATGTGTGACATCTCTTAAGTTGCTACATCTGCAATCTAACTCTTTGGGAGAATAATTGTTGTACCTCTGCCCATCCTTAGAGACTAAATTTCCTTTTTGTCTAATTTGTTATTTTGTTTTCGGTTTTAGAATGAAATAGATTCCTAGTGGAGGTCTACTCCTAAGCCTTTTCTTACACTAGAATATCACGAACTTGGCACTACCTTTAGGTCATGCTCTAACTTGATTTTCTCCTTTTCTTCATTTACATGTTTGAAACCATTTCCAATCTAGATTTCTTCCCTTGAAAAATCCCCTCTTCTTATGTTGAATTCTTGCTGCAAGTTGATGCCACATCACCATACTCATGGCATGATCTACAGATAAATACAACATTTTCAAAATTCTCTCAAAAATACACTCAAAACGTCCTTCATTCATAAATGTAAAGGTAAATATGAAAGCTTCACCCATGTTGGTGTAAAAGACATCACCACAGTTGCAGGTTTCAAACCAAGGAACACGTGGTTGCATAAATAGTCTTGTACACAGGGACAACCTTCCAAGAGACCGTATTCTGGATCTAGGATATTATGTCTTCTAAATCATCAAAAATTATGATGAAGAAAGCTCTCAAACAAAGATGGACAAAACGTCTTCTTCCAAGGAATTGGGCCAAGATATGTCTATCTAATCTAAGAGAGAACTACAAGGAGGTGAAAATCACAAAAAGCCTAACAAAAATCTTCCTAGACTGAAGTAGACTCTAACTTAACTTCAAGTCAATGTAGTGCCCTCTTTTGCTTTGACTTTATTTGATTGATGTGTTATTATTATTTGAGGGCATTTTGGTTACAAGAATGACCCAATTGGTTGACAGGTACACTTTTGGATGATATGATCTAGGCTTTTAAATCGATTTGGTTTGATCATTGCATTATATATATATATATATGGCTTATGTTTTGACATTCTTGTTGTGGTATGAGATGATTGGATCCTACTATACAATGTGATGACTTATTGTGGCCTATGAGTAGGTTGAGTTATATCTAGATATTGATGTATGTATCTGAAAGTCATATACGTGACATGTAGTTTTAGAGATAAGTGATGCTAGGGGATATTGAAAATGAATACATGTTTATATGATGAGATTTATTATATTATGTTATACCACTGATGGTTTATCAAGTGTAACAGGAAGAACCACAGATGTATATGGACTCCAAATTGAGTCAATATATGTGGACCTAAGATGGGGTTGGGATGTTGATGATTTCT
The DNA here is from genome assembly GCA_009831015.1 of Picea engelmannii. NCBI lineage: Eukaryota > Viridiplantae > Streptophyta > Pinopsida > Pinales > Pinaceae > Picea > Picea engelmannii. The sequence goes on from ML826501.1 coordinate 25,815, forward strand.
ATATCTATATTGTTGCTTATTGTTTATTTATGATTATTGAACAGTGCTATTTGAGGTGTTTATCTCTATATGTGTGCAAAGATAGGAATAATAATTGTCAATTAAGCTTACACATGAGCAAAGTACCATCAGGGAGAGGAGGTTCTGCTGAGGAGTGCGCAATAAGATGTCAATATTTATTCCTCAGTGAGCATTAGTCTCTCACCAAAGGTAAGCAGGTCGGGTTAACTAGGTCCCAACTATGACACTATTCCCCCACCATGAAAAATGGATACTTGAATGCTCTAAGTCAGCGATCTCACCCTTGGTATCATGCACTTGAAGAATCCTCTTGGTGAAATCTTGGAGCTAAATACTTAACAAGGAGGACATTTATAACCATCTGGAAAAAGGTATGATAATCTACAAATTTAGCAAAGTGTATATTTATCTTTTAATATTCAGAAATTTGCCTCGAGGGTTTGAGTCTCTGAATTTGCATAAACTTATTCCTCTTGTTATGGAAGTAAAAACCTATGTTTTGGATCACCAATATGGTCTCCCAAGTAGTATGAACCTCTGCAAAAAATCTTAAATCATTTGGGTAATTATTGAATTCTCTAGAAAAAAAATTGTACGAATATTGTCGACCGCAGCCTTCTATATACTAACTAGCAGTCAGACTGCAGCTGTCCTTTAGTAAATTAGTGGTCTCATCCTATAGAGGCATGCCCGCTACTTTAAAGTGCAGAATTTGGATTTTTTAAGGGAATTTGGGGAAAGTTTTCTAGTTTTTCACTTAGCAAGAAACGCAATAATTTATTTGTGTTTAGAATGTGTTGTATCTCTCTTAATATACTCTTTGGATTTCATTTTCATTCGATCCATATTCCAAACTCTATCTATTACTTGAAGAGATTTTTTATTGCATTGGAAACATTTACTAGGTTATATTCTTGGCTCAATTTACTAAGACTGTTGTATATTTCTTGTTGTTGAGCATATCACTATGAAGGACCAGCAAGGTCGCTGGAGTCCTAGTGAGTTGAAAATTAATTATTTTCAGCTATCACATTATTATATTTTGAGGTAACTTTGGTATTTGAAAAAGGTTTTGTTACCTTAGTTAAAGCACTGTTAATGCCATGTAGAGAACATTTGTAATATTGCCATAGAGAGCAGCAAAGGACCACTGAATGACTAGCAAATGCTGAGTCATTGTGGGCTAGAATTTGTATTGTTTGATTATGTTATTGGGCAGATTGAACTGCACTTTGGCAGATTGTATTGATTATATTGTATTCAGACATTTTTAAATAATTGTGAAATTGAATGTAAGAATTTGTGGTTGCAGTGTTTCAAGTATCATTGACTGATTCCTATGAATATGTATATGTTGGGAGGATGAGTATTTACTTATATACATTAAAAAAAAAAACATTCCACATTTTAGTAAGCTGTGTGTTTTGTATTAAGTTAACGTCCTGGAAGGGCATTACAGTCAGACAACGGGAGTTGCCTCTGACTTTTCAAAAAACAGAGGCCTTAAGGGCACCAAACCCAGAAAACTTTCTAAACTCAGAGATAGAATTGATTTCCTCTCAATCACCTATGTTAACAACCCTGAACTGAGTTTGGGTGTTATTCTTAAAAGCCTGAAACACCTCTGGGGGAGGGGATAGGGAGGTGTGCAGTGGAACAACTAGGGATAGTTTTATCCCTTGGCTTCTGCTACCCTTTGGATGAAGTAGAACTCAGAGGTGTAGAAGAAACCCCTTCTACCTCATGCTCTCTGAAGACAACTAACAGCTACATAATAGCCTTTTCATAGATCACAGGAAACACAGCCCGAACCTTTACCTCCTATCACTCCTCCTGATCCTTCAGGGTGGGCACTGGATAAACATTCACAGTGAAAAGCTGGTCTGCAGGAGGTTAACGGTGCCTTCATGCCAAGCAACTGCAGCTCTGTCAGGCATTTTCTTTTCTCAGCAATAACACCCTTCATAGTTTGCATTTCTATCTGTTCATAGATCATCAATGTAATAAATGGCATCCACTTAATTTTTTTATTTATATTCAAAATTCCTATGTATGAAAACAGTAAACTTAATTCACAATTTAGCCAAAGTTTTGATTTTATTTTTAGATAATGTGCATTTACCTGCTATAAGATATCATATCGAACTTTAGAAAAAGTAATGCATATAAATATTTCAACTGAAACTTTGAAAGTGCAGTATCAAAAAATCTACTCAAAAAGCCAATATACCTGGAAGCTAATTAGTATCATCTTGAACCTTATGCGAATGCAACTTAAACAGGCATCCTCCCTAGTTATTAATAGGACAATCGATGGAATCCACAATAACTAAGAAATGTACAATCGATAGAATCCACAATAATTAAAAAATGTACAATCTATAGCAATCAAGTTCAGATATAAGGCATTGCAATAAAATTTACACTCAAACTAAGGTCCAAATTTATGTTTATTTTTTCAATTTGATGTTGTAATGATCTCTCTGCTACGACCTATCTCAAGTTTCAACACTGATACCAACCAAGATCGAATTCTAAACTGACCAACTGCATCCCTATGGAGATTGTATAAATTATGGCAAGACTTCTTGGTATATGGCTACATACATAGAAGTACATGCCTACACCATTAAGATAACTTTCTAAAAATTAGATTTAGAAGAATACAGTCAATATGTACCATACCTTCTTCATTGGATAAATAGCTTTTAAGAAAATAAACAATGAATGTTGGCTTCGAGGGAAGTAGGTAATCTTCAAAATGAGATGAATAGCACTAGGTTATTAATACGCTCCATACTTGATTAGATACATTTTTGACCCATTTATGTCTTTCACATTGCAATAGTAATAAATCAAGATTGTAAATGATCGCAAGTGTTTCCTTCTCCAACACAAAATGAAAAGGAATTGATCAACCTCTATCAATTTGATTCATTCACCTGTGAGCATAACTCTCCCCAATTCCTCCCACTAATGATTCTTTTAATACATTTTTCTTTGACTCTCCCTGGAAATATATTCAATTACGATACAGGTTATATGCAAGCAATTCCCTTCCAAGACTAGAAGTCCTAGTTTGCTCTAGTACCTAACACAACTCCTACATAATATAGACTTGATGAAGGCAGTGCCCAGGTCTTTCCTTCTCATCATACATTTTGTCCACCTGAAATGTTTAAAAAGCTTAAACTTGTCCAAAAATTGTAGACATGAAGCCAATTGTTGTAAAATGGGTTATTATCCAAAGAAGTCTTATGAGAATTTTGGAACTCGTAAGAGTTTTATAAGTGCACAGAAAATAACTGCATGTGTTTTATGGAATGAATTGATAGCCCATTGTCGCCAAGCTACTTGTGGACATCTAGCAATTTCAGATATTTCTAATAGTTTCTAAGGATGGGTCCTCAAATTTCAATCAGACCTCAGACATACCAATTTTGATTCTCGAACCGATTACTAGCAACCATAATTCAGATTTTTATTAATAAGAAAAATGCAATAAAACAATTTCAATAAATAGGCTACTTGATAAGAATTGTTCACTAGCTCTACAAGGGGTATGATTCCTTGGTTGTGCTCGAGTGCTAAGCACCAATGTTTTGATTTGCATTTTCAAGACATCCCTACGAAGATGTACTTTTTTGACACCATCATTAAACTAACACTTCATTATGGCGATGAGATCTAGGGGTTGTGTCTGTCCTCTGCAGATTGGGCACATGTTGAGAGGGCGAAATCTATCATATGCACACCATATGCTCCAACGTATGATCCATAGCAAATAGATAGTGCCACAAGTCATTGTCCAAGCTAAGTTTACAGCCCATCTTTTATGCCTAGAGAACATTTTCAAGCTCGTCTTCTTCCTTCATGGGGTCCACAGACTAGCAGACACCAGTCTGGGTGGGATAGATATCCATATCTCGCTCTTTGCTTTTTTGAGGAGATTGCCTCCCTATCTGGATGTAGAAGGGGTTGGTTCTCAGAGGCCACTTCATTTCTCCAATCTACTAGCAATTCAACGAAGTGTCTCCGTCCTTTCATATTTTCATCGAATGTCGTTGCTCATCTCCTCCCCACAAAAGGAGAGATCAATAGAGCAATTAGGGATAGAATCTATCAAATGTGCATTCAAATCACTTGGAATCCCCCCCCCCCCTTCACTCTCTTGGCCCTGAGATGGCCCCTTTTATTTTGAGCATTTCATGCAGCGACAGGATGATTTCATTGTCCATCCTAACTAAATTGGATGCCATTGGGTGCACAACCTCAAGGACCCACTCGATCAATTGTGGGTTTGCTCCCACCACCTACAAATAGAGATGAACCACCACATCCTACAATCTAAGCTTTGTCTATTGTGTTATTTCGAGGAGATAGACTATGAGGAGCACTTTGTTTTCATCTCCCGTATACTATGAAATATGGGGGAGGTTTCACGACTTGTTCCAGGAATTCTTTTTCACTACCCTGATCAAAGATGCCTAGCTTGTTATACATCCAAGAGGCTATTATCCACAAACAACAGACTTTGTACAACCTCTTCAATCCCAATACCATCAAGATCGTTACCTCCTTTTAGCCTATCTTGACTGCTAGAGGCCATAAGAACTAGGAAAAGTCACTAACCTTGGATCCTGTTGGTGGCAATTCTGTGAGACAGCAAACTTTCCTCTACCAGGACAGAAAGCATTCAAATTTTATGAGACGTCGAAGCTAGACCTGCTCCTTACAAAGCACTACCCACCAAGTTCATTCGAGCAACATACTTCCATCATGAGCTTTTTATCCTCGACCTCAAATGTTATGAGAGAGCTCCTTTTGTTCTAGAGCTCCTCCTAGGATCACCCAACCAAGCCCACTCATCCCCAGGTATTACCCAAATGACATCATCGTGGTTTGCATCAACTTGTTCACAGTGATAGAGGACAAGGATGCCTCTTCTCCCTCCTTCACCTCTCTTTCTACTTATACTTCTACCTCCACTTTTAGGTTGAGCTATAGCATAGTGCCTATTAGGGTTCGCACTTTTGATTTACTTAGCATAGGCTATTCTCTTCCATTTATTGACATTTATATCTACTTTATTTTGTTAGTCTCCTTTGTTTTCAGGAGTGTTCCATAACACTTACATCATCCATGGATGGCAGAGTGGTTCTCTATATACAACATCCTTGTATTACCTACAAATCTTATTTATCAAAAGCACCAGTACAAGAAACAATCTTTCCTTATCAAGGCACCTTCATCTGTGTAGATAACACACTTTTCTCACAACCCAAGTGAAATATACAATATTGTTAGAAAATGAATGATATCAATCTCTTCTCGCTTGGTAGTAACTAATATTATTCATTTCATCCCTTTGTTCTTATTATATTAGTTATTTTGGGGCAACAACCTCTTCATAGAAGAAATAAGGGTTTTTATCTAAGTTGCAGGAATCGTGGCGTTGTTGAAATAATGTAACTGCAAAGTGTATTCTAATTATTATTGTTGTATTATTCATTAGATCAATCCCCTATTGCGGATTGATCATGTTGGCTATTGTAAAAGACCAAATCCCCTTTTGCGGATTGGTCAAAACATAATTGT
>ML826501.1:59516-80728 GCA_009831015.1 Picea engelmannii
AAAATACAATGCTTCAACTGTCGAAAATATGGTCACTACAAGAATCATTGTCTCGAGTTAAAGAAAAGGAAGGAAACACACAAAGCATCAGTTGTCGAAGAAAGGGAACCCTCAAACAAGGCCAAGCAGGATAAAACAGACTTCTTCTAAAAACAAGGTAACAATATTCTTCATAGTTCTTGTACATACCATGTTTACATAGTTTTTGTACATATCTTGCATATCTATTTCTTAGAAGATAAGATGTTCAAGTGAAACAATACCTATGGACGAATAACAAGATAAGGATTGCTATCACGATGACTATAAGTCAAGCAATACACATGAGAAGATGAAGTACATTGACGATCCTCGATAACAATTCCTGTGGAAACTATTATAGAAATAACACCTGCCAGATAAGCCGAAATCATAATCAACCTTGAAGAGACCTAGAAGAAGTTGGCAATCAAGAGGAAATTAGAAAAAGACTTGTGACACTTTGCAAAAGGAAATAAGGATGTAGACGGAAGCGTGGACTCTCTTAGATGGAGGGAGTTGATTACAGAATTCCAAAAGAAGAGCATGCATTCATGCATGAAGCAAGGATTAGAAGGGAGCTAATCCTAAATAATATGATCCATTGAGGATTATGAAGTATTTATCCATGTTCCCATTGAAAGTAGTAGCCATGAAAAGCAACATGTGTTTAGATTGACTTTAGAAGAAGTCTTCTTCGAAAAGAAGCCTTTAAGTATCCTTGGTTGTCCATCTACATCCATGATCCTATGATGAAAGGAAGAAGTTGGAATCTTCAAGGCATGGAATCTATAGAAAACTCCATGGACCAAAGAGCTAAAAAGAAACATGAGGAAGAACATGAAGATTCCAAGAGAGAAAGAAAAGCCAGAACAACCAATTATTATACCAAGAATCACAAGACTACCAGCTTGGTTTGAACCCACTAGAAGCAAGCAAGCAGAAGAAATGGAAGTTATGATGAAGAAAGGTATATGTAAGAAATTGTGAAAAAGGATTATGAATGGAAGCATTGCGAGATTTAGAACTAGATATTCTTCCAGAAGGAGGAGAAGACTATGATAACAGCGTGTTCCCATAAACCAGATACACCTCTATATGAGCTATTATATCTCTTGCAGTATCCATGGATTGAAGTTTACATCAGTTGGTTGTAAAAGACCGTTCTCCCAATAGAGCATTTGAGGAAGAAGCTTATGTAAAACAATCTCAAGTTTTTGAGGTATACCAGAAAGAAACCCATGTATGTAGATATAAGAAGACCTTGTATGAATTCAAACAACTTGATGCAGAGTATCTCATATACAACAGAAGCGTGGTGAAAACTTTCTATGACAGAGACAGTGTATCAGAATAGTTACTCAAAAGTCTGGGATGATGGATTGTTAATCCATGGAAAACCCTCATGATGACAGAAGAAGTGCTACTTGGATATGTTTCAGTTTGAGCCTTGCCATGATGTCACGAGCTAGCAAGAAATGGATTGTTAATCCATGGAAAACCCTCATGATGACAGAAGAAGTGCTAATTGGATATGTTTCAGTTTGAGCCTTGCCACGATGTCATGAGCTAGCAAGAAATAGAAGTGTTGAATTCGACCACGATATATATTGTAATGATCAGAGCTACATGAAGCCTTCAGATAAAACCAGTGTTCCATAACAGACCAAAGTACATTGAGATCAAGCATTACATTCTCTGTGAGAATGTAATGAAGTCCAGAAAAGAGAAGTGGTTCTCCAATATATCTCCATAGATGAGCAGATAGCAGATATTTTGGTAAAACCTCTGTCCAAGATGAAAAGCTTGCAAGTTGGGGCTCGTGGAGATGACTTCCTTGTTGAAAAAGGAAGATATTACTCCCAGGTTGGGAGGGAGCACTGATGTGTTATTGATTTATGGACAGACATTTTTCAGTTCGAAAAATGGTCCAGGATGAGCAGTTCCTTTCCAATTCGGAAAGTGGTTTGAGATTTCTGACGAACAGGCATTTTCCAGTTCGAAAAATGGTCCAGATCGGACAGTCATTTTCATAATGAAAATGGTTCGATAGATTGTTGATGTACCATAGACAGTGATTCCCCTTGTGGCCAGTGTGGGGGAATGATCTAGGACAGTCATTCTTCTTGGCAGTCACTCTGAGTAGTGGTCAAGTAGAATGGTCTGCCTCGCCCGGCAGTCATTCTTTCGAAGTTCACAGTTGTGAGCAATTTCGAAGAATGGTTTGTTTTGGAAGTTGGTGCAGGACAATCATTTCCATTAGGAAATGGTCCAGACAGTCATTCCCTAGAGCAGACTCATTCTATCCAGGTTGCACTATGGTTAGTGCCGGAGGAATGGCCTAGTTATGTGAATGGTCCAGGTTCAACAATCAGGGATAGGCATTCCCTAGGGCAGACTCATTCTCTCCAGGTTGCACTATGATTAGTGCTGGAGGAATGGCCCAGTTAGGTGAATGGTCCAGGCTCAAAAATCAGGGACCGTTATTCTTCTATGCTTGAGAAGAATAGTCCAAATAGCCCATCGTTGATGTTTTACTTTCTGAGGGCAGATGCTCTTCCAAATCTCACAGATGTGAGTGGAAGAATGGCCCAGATGACTCAGTTTATATCATGATATTGTTTATGTGCGGGTTGATACCAGATGATATGATTGCTATGGAGACTGTATGTCTCTGGACAGTAGATGTATGCTACTGTGGTGGATGTGCTCCACCGGTTGTGACTATGTGTCACTGATTAAGTAGTCGTGTGCTACTTGGTGTGGTTGTGTACCACTGGATAGTAGTTGTCTACTACTATGGATAGCACAGTTGTGTTCTATTGAATGACATTGTTCTGATTGTCGTGTAGACTATCAGTAGTGTTGAAAATGATTATCAGCTAGATGAATAGTCAGTATGCTAGTGGACAGACATTCTCCAGGCAGAAAATTGTCTAGGACATTTATTCTTCTAGGACATATGTCTGGATTAGAATAATAGTCCTTGTAGCCCATGGCGCGGCTTCCAACATCTGTTGAAATAGTTATTCTTCTAGGACATATGTCCAGATTGGAAGAATCTTTCTTGTATCACTCTGTGGAGTGAGTGACTTATTCAGTATCATGCCTGATTACTCAGATGGAGTATGGCTTCGAAAGATGATGCAGTGGATGCTATATGATGATATTGATAATGATGAGGGTGCTCGTGATCTAATCATGAGATAGCTTGTATGGCTATGATGATGCTACCGATTGAATGGTATGTTTGTGCTCAAGACCATTGCTTTCAATATCTCCCTAGTTCGGAGGGAGTGTTGATATTATGGTAGCTACGGGAGGTATTAACCTCCACGTGTAACCCTGACAAGAATAGAATATTTCGAGAAGCGAGAAGAAACCCTAAAGATTTGGACATAACCCTAGAAGACAAGTCGGCTAAAGGAAATATTTAATACTGAGTTTTTAGCCTCCAGAATGAGAAGTCGGCCCAGACAACTAAGGAGAAGCAATATAAATACAGGACGCCAGATCTCATTGGATACACACATCTCACAACTGCAAAAATGTAAGAGTGTGCACTGCAGAAACTAAGTAAGTGCGCAAGTCTGAAGAGTAGCTGCAACTGCAGCTACTGCAACTGCAGCTACTGCAACCTATATTCTCGGTTTAGGCTTGGACTTTCTATTGGTTATGGTTTGGACTTTCTGCCTTGTGTGCTAAACTTTGAAGAGAGGTACGCTACATTGATTGGCAATTAGGCCTAGGGTTTGCTTCCGGAATTATTCTATGTCAAGGTTAAGGTGCTCGGGGGTGGCTTCGGCCTATGGTTGGGTGACAATATTGCTATATTGTCTATGGTTAAACGAGCACACCTATTATTTGCTAACACTTGGTTCTATTGGATACTTCAAAACTCTCACTAAATTCATAAGGTTGACGACTAGAATTTTTAACATATTTAATGAAGTAGATTGTGGACAAAAAATTGAAAATTCATCTTGAGAGGCAAAATGAAGTTGTATTGATGAAATTTTTTGTAGAGATTACTGCCAAAATTACTTCAACAGTGGCAGCCATAAATCTATTTCCAACAAAAGGTTGAATTCTCTTCATGTTCTTTTCCATTCAAAGACTTGTGATTGTGCTCAAGAAAGGGGTAAAAAGTGGTCCACAGTGGATTAGAAACCCAGAATGATGCCACCTTGAAATTTCTTCCAAGATGTTGCATTGATATTATTCATAGAATTATATACTAGACTTCTACTCATTTCTTATTGAGATTTATAAGGATCAACAGAAGAATCGATGGAACAAAATCTCACCCAAATTCTGAAATAGCCTCCTCATAAGTGTGCTTGAGAGAGAGTGCAAAAGCCAAGCACGAGTGTTGAAAACAAAAATACACAAATGCACCTAAGAGAAAGATGCCAATCACAAGAAAGAGTACCAAATTTAAGTGCCCTTGGGCTTATACCACTATATTTCAGATCAAGAAGATCACAAGATAAGATTGTTCAATTAAGAGCTTGAGTTGTGTTTTTATTCACAAGTGAGGCGTCCCTTCAAGAGGGGCTTATGGGTCCTATTATCTCAAAAATCGGCACTAGCAAATCCATGAAATAACTGTAAGCAATTAGCCTATTGTTACTACTTATTACTAACCCCCAACAGAATGGGGTAGCTGAGAGAAAGAACAGAACTATTTGTGAGGCAGCTAAAGCAATGATGTGTGATCAGGATCTTCCTACTTCTCTATGGGCAGAAGCTGCAAGTACTGTTGTTTACATCCAAAATAGAAGCCCTCATGCTATTCTAGGAAATGAGACTTTAGAGGAAGCATTTACAGGTGAGAAACCAGATGTGGGGCACATGAGGATCTTTGGGTGTCGTGTCTACATTCATGTGCCAAAAGATAAGAAAACCAAAATGGAACCATCGGGTAAGAAAGGAATCTATGTGGGGCACAATGAAACATCCAAGGCCTACAGGATCTATGTACCTGGTGAAAGACATATTGAGGTAAGTAGGGATGTCTCATTCCATGAAGAAGTTGCTTTTAAACGTTCCAATGAATTGCAGCTTGATACAGAGATGGAGGAGCTTGAAGCTTCTCAGGTATAGGTTTCAAAGTCATCCAATTCAGATATGCAGAGGGAGGAGTTAGAGGAGCCACTAGATCTCGATGATCCTATGGAACCTATAGAACAGGTAGAGAGACCTTTGGATGCGCCTCAGTCTAAGAGGAAACCTGCCTAGTGTAGAGAGATTATGCAGGAAGCAAAATCACATGGTGCTCCATCAGGTACATTCAGGGAAAGCAAAAGACCTCAAAGATTTGCAGGCTATGTGACACAGATGTCTCGGATTAATAATGCAGAACCCACCACATTCGAGGATGTTGCGCAACAGCAAGTATGGAAAGATGCCATGATGGAAGAATATCAATCCATCGTGAAGAATGATGTGTGGGAAAAGCATTGTATGGGCTTAAGCAGACACCAAGGACATGTTATTCGAGAATTGATAGTCATCTTCAAAACTTGGGGTTCTCCAAGAGTGTTTCAGATCCTAACATGTATTTTAAGGTTGTGAAAAATCATCCCTTGATATTAATGTTATATGTTGATGATTTGTTCCTTACAAGAGAGGAACATTTGATAGCCCAGTGTAAGAGGGAGCTCACTTCTGAATTTGAAATGAAAGACCTTGGTCTCATGCATTATTTCCTTGGTCTGGAAGTGTGGCTAAGATCAAATGGGATCTTTTTGTCTCAAGGAAAGTACACAGTTGATGTAATGCACAAGTTTGGTATGTTGGATTGTAAATCCATGTCTACTCCCATGGTATCCAACCTGAAAAAGTTAAATGAGTCAGATTCTGGATCAGACTTGGTGTATCCAACCATGTGCAGGCAGCGAACTGGATCTTTGATGTATCTGATTCATACAAGGCCAGATATTTGTTTTGCAATGAATGCCTTGAGTCAGTTCATGTCTGAACCAAGACACAGACATCGGGTTGTTGCCAAACATGTGCTCAGGTATTTGAGAGGGTCCATTGCATTTGGACTCAAATACTCTTCTAGTGGTGGAGTGTTGCTTCATGGGTATGTTGATTCAGATTGGACTGGAAGCTCAATGGACCAAAAGAGTACTTCGGGTTACTGTTTCAGCTTAGGTTCCACCACGATATCTTGGTCCAGTAGGAAACAGAGTTCAATGGCACAGAGTACAGCAGAAGCAGAGTATATAGCAGCCAGAGTTGCAAGCAGAGAAGCAGTATGGCTGAGAAAACTGTTGTCCGGATTGTTTCAAGAGAGGCAAGAAACAACAGTTATCCATTGTGATAACCAAAGTTGTTTGAAGCTCACAGAGAACCCAGTCTTCCATGACATGTCCAAGCATATTGAGATGAAATACCACTATATCAGAGACATGGTCCAAAAAGGTGCCATCAAATTACAGTACATCCGTATTGATGAGCAGACAATAGACATTCTGACTAAGCCTCTGTCCTTTGGAAAATTTGTGCACTTCCGAGACATGCTTGGTGTAGCTGAGTTCGCAGCAGAGTGAGTCATTCTCCAAGACTACCTTGTGTAGGCTAACTTGAGACTTGGAGAAGAGCCTTATTTGAGACAAGGCAAAAAGTCTTGTGAGCTTTGTATAAGTAAAAGCCAAGACAAGAGTATACTATTGATTAGTCTTATTTGTGACAAGACTGAGTGACCTCATGTCTTGAGGTATTGCCTTGTGTAGGGAAAAGTGATGTGTGAGGTTTTCCTAGGCCAAGCAATTGACCATGAGTGGAGAACCAGATAATCACATCCTGAGACAAATGATCTTTCTTATATGTGAGATGCAAATGATGTATATGTGATGAACTAGTATGATGGCACGTGAGACCACGGCTGCCATGAAAGACTTGTGATCGCTGGAAGAAAGAAGAAGAGTTGAGCCTGTAGAAAATTCGAGTTGCAAATATGAGTTGCAAGTCGAGTTGCAAAAGTCGAGTCATGCAAAGACGAGTTGTCAAAGAGTTGAGTTGTCAAGTTCAAGTTGTCAAAGAGTTGAGTTGTCAAGTTTGCATTGTTATTTATAAGACTCCTCAGTGCTTGACAAAGAGGCATTGAATACTCATTGAAGACATAGCAAAGAAGGAAGCTATGTTGCTTGTGGGATCTTTGCAGCAAGGACAGTTTGTTTTCAGGTTTCGGGCTGCGAACTTCTACCGGAATTTGAGCTAGCTTTAAAGCTAGATCTGGACAGCAAACTCTCATGGTTGTAAGCCTATGTGGTTGTGGTAAATTTATATATGCTCCTAGCTCATTCATTTGCTAATAAGAAAGATCATTTGTTGGTTTTTTCTCTCAAGCTTGAGAGGGTTTTTCCAGGGTAAAATCCTTGTGTTATCATGCATGCTTCTATTCTATTTTTGTTCATGTATCTCTACATATTCGCTGTGAATAAATTATAAATCAGCAAGAAGTATTTTAAGAAATATTACATATTTGAACTATATTTAAATTTCAACAACCTTGTCTTATACTCTGCTTTGTTTTGAATGGCCCTAACATGGTTCTTTGAGGGACGTTCTAGGCTTTCGCCCAGAACATTGTGCCCTTATTACAAGACTTTGGCAGGTGTGATGCAAAGCAATGAGTCATCCAGTGACTTGCCAGCTTCTTACATGAGCTCTCACATCCCTGGAACATTGGACGATGGACAGATGGGCTTGGTTTGAGCAGATTTGGTCATGATGACATGTAGATGGGTTGAAAGCCCACAAGCTAGGCAGTGTACCCCCAGGGCTTATTACTCACCAATTTGGAAGACGTTACAGTAGCAAACAACCAGATACCATGCAGAGACGAAATGTAGCTCCCTCCACCTTGGAGGCAATACCGTAAACCCTTGAAGTCACCCTCCTAATGATGAAATCCCCTTCTAGGGTTTGATGGACACTTGGGGTACCGGTGATGATTTGGCATGACCATGGCTGAGGAGACACACCATTGCCTTCACTCCGCCTTGGGATGATGCCATGTGGCCTTTGGAGGCCCTCTCCTAGCCTTTGGAGGCTTGACGTCACCACACGTGTGGCATTTTTTATGGCATTTTTGGATTTTTGACATTTTGTAGAGGTTACTTGAGGGGTTGACCCCACTTCTAATTGAATTTTGACTTGTAATGTGGACAATGCACTATGTTTGGCCTCATATAAGAAGGCTAGCACTCACTTTCAATCAAATCATTACTTTTCACCTCACACTTGTGAGGAACACTTCTGAAATTTTCACTATTTCGGCCCTCTTGGGCTCTTTTCTCTCATGCTTTAGTCTTGGAGGAGTTTCTTAGTGGATGTCTTGCTCATTTGGATGGATAATTTCTGCAGTTAGGGTTTAAATGCTCTTGTTACTTGGTGTTAGTTTTTGGGTAGCTCGGACATGTACTTTTGCATTAGCAGTGCCTAGCATGTGGAAGTGTCTAAGTGACACTCTCTAGATAGTAACTTTATAAAGTGATTTTATGAAGTATCTTTTATATTTAATGACTTAAAGTGACTTTTTATATAGTTGAGTGACTTAAGTGATATAAGTCATCTCAATGAGAGATTAAGTCACGACCGTTGATCTCATAAGGGCAAGATCTAATCTTGATCGTTGGAGATCTAGGGTTAGGGTTTTAGTCATTAAATGAATTATAAAAGGAGATCTAAGGAGAGTGAAAGGCACACAATGAGTGCATGGGAGCAAGAGGGAGTCTTGCTCATGTACTTGTGACTGAGTGGGCATGGCTAAGGAAGTGTGCAAAGGGGCAGCATGGAGATAGCAGGCAAGTGGGCTAGGCTATTGTTGCATTGTAATTCCTCTGAGAGGTCATTATCCCAGGACGGGAGCCCGGGATTTTATTTAATAAAATCAAACTCAAAACTGTTTTCCCGCAAGGGTTTTTCCAGGGGTATTTACCCGCATATCCTATGCAATGTGATTGGTTTTTGTGATTTAATGCTTCCTCTTATGTTTTTGTTGATAACCTAGCTGTGCAATTGTTCAATAAAGTGATTTTATAAGGAATAATTGTCAAGTGCCAGGTTTAGCAGAAAATCAACATGGTGTCGGAGCCAAGACCCTAAGGAAGCCGGGTTTTGCACGAGATCGAGACTAGCAACGAGAATTGCAATCTGCAGAAAAAAATTTAAGTTTGCAGTCTGTGGGAGCTGCGGGGTAAAAATAATTTTAAAAAAAGGGGACGGTCTGTATGACCGTCAGTGGTACAGTCATATGATCCGTACAGTGTACGAATGATTTGTTGCAAAGAAGTGTGGATCGAGCTTTGCAAGAGACGGTTGTGGTGAACAGTCTAGAGATCAAGATCAATTGAGATGTAAGTGAATAGCAGTCAGGTGTGGGAGGCCAAGTGTAAGATAAGACACCGTCTGTAGAAAATTAACAGTCGTGGATAGCTGACGGCTGAGAGGAAAGGTCGAGCAGGCCGTGCAGAGCAGCCAGTGAATGGGACGAGCAATGGTGGAGGCCGTGTGAGTAGGCTACAACTGGAGCCACCAAAATCTACAGTCCGTGTAGGCAGCTTTGGGTAGTGGCGTCGGCCAAGAAAGCAGGCTTGGCCAGACCACACAAGAGCTAGAGAGAAGCTGCTCGTGGAGCAGAAGCATGGTCGTTGGGAGAGCCGCTAGCAACCAAGAGACAGTCGTCGTAAAGTGTGACCACTGGAGAGACACCCGCACCGCAGAAAATCGCGTGGAGTTGCCACGAGAAGTAATGGCAGCAGCAGTCACCGACTAGTGTACTCCAGTCGCACGTGGACAAAAGAGTCGGTGGTGTTAAAAGGAGAAGCAGCACGGGGAGGGTTGAACCCGTGGACAAGGGCCAATAGAAGTAAATCCGCGCAGAAGGGACTATCGAAGAGATCAGTCGCCGATAGTAGCGTGGTGTTGCAGCCGACAGGGAGAAACCGGTGGCATGGGTGGGAAAGAGCATCGGCAGAGGGTTGTGGGTGCGGTTGGGCGTGAATAGGTGCAAACAGCTACCAAAACAACTAACCAGTAGGGCCACGAGGGGTCGAGTTATAGCCGAGCAGACCCAGCCGGGGTCGAGTAGCTATCAAAGTGCCCATTAACTTTTGGGCAGCAGTCGAGCAGCCCGAGAATTTCCTGGGCAGCGGTCCGGGCAGTCCCCAAGCAGCGGGCAAGTGCCCCGAGCAGTGGGCAAAAAAGCTCGGGCTGCAGGCAGTTGCCCTAGGCAGCGGGGCAATATAGCTAGGCAACACCCAGAAAGGGCTAAGGCAGCCCAGAAAATACTCAGGCAGCAGCAAAAAGGCTATGGATAGCAGGTCTAGGCAATGGGCAACGTTTCCAAGCAGCAGGCTCGGGCAGTGATCATGGGTGTTGGATAATGGAGCATCTAGCCATATGAAGGTAATGAGGTCGATGTTCCTTAGTGTTTCAAAGAAAGACTCGAATTGCTATGTGAAGAGTGGGATGCATAAAATGCATGCAGTGAAGGGGGTTGGATGTGTCAGATTCCAGCTAGAGTCAAGAGTTTCTTTGGAGGTGGCAAGAGTGATGTATGTCCCGGGGCTAAAGGTAAATTTGTTCTCAGTATAAACCTTGGAGGACATGGGATATGCAGTTACGTTTGAGGATAGATAGGTACTCATACGTTCAAAGGGAGCAGATATCCAGGATGCAGCAGTGAGGCTTGGCATCAAGGAGGGTATGATGTACAGAGTGATGGGACAACCTGTAGTGGGGTCCAAGGGGATCTTGGATCGTAGATCAAATCAAAGTGCAGCGGAGGTAGCAGGAGGGTCTTCCAGTTCATAGGGAGCACCAACATATTTGATAGGGTCAAAGATTGATCCAGGAGGAGGTTCTTGCAGAAGTACCTTCCTCGCTAAGAGGGAGTGTTAGTTTTTGGGTAGCTCGAACAGGTACTTCTGCATTGGCGGTGCCTAGCATGCGGAAATGTCCATGCAACACTTTCTAGATAATAACTTTATAAAGTGATTTTATGAATCACCTTTTATATTTAATAACTTAAAGTGACTTTTTATATAATTGAGTGTGACTTAGGTGATTCAAGTCATCTCAACGAGAGATTAAGTCACGACCGTTGATCTCATAGGGGCAAGATCTAATCTTGACCGTTGGAGATCTAGGGTTAGGGTTTTAGTCATTAAAGGAATTATAAAAGGAGATCTAAGGAGAGTGAGAGGCACACAATGAGTGCATAGGATCAAGAGGGAGTCTTGCTCATGTACTTGTGACTGAGTGGGCAGCGCCGAGGAAGTGTGCAAAGGGGCAGCAAGGAGATAGCAGCCAAGTGGGCTAGGCTATTGTTGCATTGTAATTCCTCTGACGGGCCACTATCCCAGGACAGGAGCCCATGATTTTATTCAATAAAATCAAACTCATAACTGGTTTTCCTGCAAGGGTTTTTCTAGGGGTATTTACCCGCATATCTTGTGCAATGTGATTGGTTTATGTGATTTAATGCTTCTGCTTATGTTTTTGTTGATAACCTAGCTGTGCAATTGTTTAACAAAATGATTTTATTAGGAATAATTGTCGGGTGCCAGGTTTAGCAGAAAATCAACACTTGGTTCTACAATTTTATCTTGTCTTACAAATGTTAATGGTTAAATTGCTATCTTGTTGCAAGTATTCTTGTTTTGTTGAAACCCTAAGAGGAAGACATAAGTGGTTCTCTTCCTCACAAAGTTTTATCTGTCCAAGTTTGTGAAACACTCTTACTAGGGTTAAAATCCTAAGGCCCAAAAGTGCTTGCACTTTAAGGCTTTAAGTTTTAACCCTAGACTTTGATCCTTGACTTAGTGAAGCTACAAGAAGGGAAAAACTGCACCTAGGGCCCAAACATGCTTACACCCTCGGTACCTTCTTCCTCAAAGCCTAAAGCCTGAGGCCCAAACGTGCTTGCTATTAAATTTTGAGCTTGATTTAATACAAAAAGTACTTCTTTAAAAATTATGATTGCACTTAGAACTTAGCTTGACATAATTCATAAATTAGAATAGCAATAATCATAAGAAATTACTAGCATGCAATATCACAACACATGTACCCTGGGGAAACCCTATACAGGGAGAAAAACCCCAGCAAACAATCTCATTTTATTGCATTAATAATGTATGACCACTTACAAATTTTCCACCGTGAAATTTTGCCCTTAAAGAGCTTGCCAAGTTGACTTTGACCTGACTGTGTAACTAAGAGACCTTGCTGATTTATAATCACCTGTTACAGACCAGCACTGAAGCTGTATCTTTGCTGATATACGTTGTCTCTTCTTGACTGTTTCGCTGCCTCTTTATGGTCTGTTATTGCTGCCTCTTATTGACTGTTATTGTTGCCTCTTATTGACTGTTACTGCTGCTTCTTATTGATTGATACAGCCGCCTCTTATTGACTGATACATCACTTCACCTCTTATTGACTGATACACAACTCTGTTACCACTCTGGATTGGACTAATATACCTCTCTGTTATGCACCTTCTCAAGGACTGATATACCTCTCAGCTTCCTCACCTATTCGTTGCATAACCTTGTGTGTAGAAAAGAGGGTCGACCTCTTGCTTATATAGGAGTGGAGAGGTAGAGAGGTGGGGGCTCGAATTAGAGGCATGAGTGCATGCTTTTACAACTGAACTTAACTCAGCAATCAGATTTAGAGCTGGACCTTAACACTTCAGTTAGGAACTCGCCCTTGACATGATATGCATGTGAACTCCTTAGCATGAACATGACTTGCATGTCATGCATGCAACATGCGACATGCAACAAACTTGACAACTTTGACTTTGACCTTCGAATTTCTTCATGGTGGAAGGTGTTACACGTGCCAACGCACTAGATCAATACATTTACATCATTTGCAATATCAGGAAGATTGTTTGTTTCTAGCTCATAGGAATATTATGTTCAACCTAACTTTTGCTAGATGCCTTGACTTTTGCTCATGGATTACAAGGCTTGACTAGGCTCATAGAGGTTGTACATTCCCCCTGACTTTTGCACTAGACTATCTATGCTCACAGAGGTTGTACGTTCCCCCTGACTTTTGCATTAGACTTACATCTTAACTTTTGTCTTAGACTTACAAGGCTTCTACCTTTGGCTTGACTTGACTCACAAGATCATATAGCATCTCGTTCGTCCTGACTTTTGGTTTGACTCACAGAGGTTGTACGTTCCCCCTGGCTTTTTTCAATACCTCACAAGACTGGTTGATTCTCCAAATCTCCCTAGCTAGCCTCAGGGTGGCCCATATGGCCTCTCATTGGAGAAAGACTGTCGATGCTGCCAAATTTAACACTTGCACCTTAGGGTTTAGACTCTACCTCTTTTGTTTCACCTAGATCAATCTTCAAGTTTAATGCATTTAAGACTCCATAGGCACTAGAAGATAACGGCACTGATCTAGGAGTGTTATTGTGGCTAAAGTAGTTGTTAAAATCACTCTTCTCAATCTCTCAAACATCCTACTAACATTACTAACTCTAACTATTGCAAACTTCAAGTATTTTTTGTTGTTGTTATAAAAGTTTTGCTACAGCCTCTGAAAACTATATTAAAGTGCTGCATACACCTATTTATAAGAGGCTTAACTTGTTCAGAAATTACTCTTAGCAATTGGATAATAATCTACTTGTTTAATGCTTACTTTTCATGCTCAATTGCTATATTTTCTGAGCACTATTTCTTGCTGCTGTTGCAATCTAGTTATTGCTGTCATATAATTATTTCCTACTGTAATTTGCAACAGCCATAGCAATTTTACCTGTCTAGTGTCCTAAGAGGCCATTATTGAATGCTATAACTTGATAATTGTCTATATATGCTGCAAGTTGTTTATTGTCTCATACAGGTACCACAATTATCTCATTATCCTTCATCCCTTTCTTGACCTAGACCTAACTAACAAGTGATCAAGATTGGGGGCGGTAGGCTTGGCTAAATCTTGCTATTTGATCCCTTGAGGTCACTAGGGGAGCCTGCCTTGTGGTGGACCTCCTCCATCACTAAAACAAGGGAATATTCTACTTAGATGATAGTTGTAGGTTCTTCCATAGTTACACAAGATTAGGGAATCTTGTGGATGGCTTTGCACAAGTACAAATCATGTGATAACAAGACCAAAGAAAAGAAACTCCTAATAGAAGATTGTTTAGAGGAGTTGGACAAAGAGCTATCCATTTAATGTCTCGCTATCTCACAAAGAGGAGCCTGATGCTATTGTTGGAAGAGGAGCACTGCCTACTGGAAGGATGACCCCTATCCCAAGATCTGAATTCGCCACTACACATGGGTCTTGTTGATGGGGGGTAGTAGGCCCCCTGGGGTCTCCCAAATCTAAACTTAATCTGTCTATCTAGGCATTGGTGCCCCTATCCATTGGGAGCACCAAGAAAAAGGATGTGATCATCTAAGTAGTATCTAGAAGGGGGGGCAAGCCTGAGAGTGGAAGGTTGGAGAGCTTGTGCCTCCCTCATAAACAAGGCTAAGCCCCGTTGATCCAAGTACTAGAAGAAGATGGAGAGAGTTCTAAGCCTCCTTGAAGGCACAGTAGAACTATCCCCAAATCTCATTGTAGGTAGGGCACTGGAAAATAAAATGCTCCTCAATCTCAGTCTCCTACATATGCAAAATCTTGTCCTCCCATGGAATCTGATGCTCAGCCTCTATCCATAGCCTATTTAAATCCACTCGAAACTGGCCCATGCAGGAGAGAAATTGAAGCCCGCCTTCAACATGAATCTGATTACTTTTATTTTCTTGAATTTAGTATATTTTGTCATAGTTTATGTTAGAATTAGAGAAAATTGAAAACCAAAATGCTTTAAAAAAAAATTGTTCACTAGATCGGCTTAAAGAAGAAGAGATATAAATAGATCTGGAAATAAACAAAATTTCTGAGTAAAAAATAAACTTTTAGCTTACCTCCTGATTCAATGATAGATGTACCTATCACATGTGTGGATGTACGCCTCTGTAAATATGCTCAGAATTTAGTTTAGGTTCATGGATCAAACCTCTAGGGTTTGATCTCTGTCAATGTGGATTGTGGGACAGTTTTGCCAATGATAGAGACCCCCAAAAGAAACAGCAATAAAACCACAGACTTCCAAGTAGATAACAGTAATACCCCAGCAAAAAGAACCCTCCACAAAACAACGATATAGCACATGAAAGAACTTGACAACAGGTTATCAGACCCTCCACAAGCAAAAGGCAAACCCTCAACTTAGAAAACTGGACAACAAGTGATAAACCCCCCACAGGGACCTCAGTATACCACACAGCAACCAGAAGAAGGAGTCATGGCCTACACACAGCAAGATGTCAGTCCAAAGAGGAGGTCGTTGGACCTAGAAGGCAGATCCGACACTCACAAACAGGTCCGGCAGCTAATGAAACAGGTCCGGCAACTCATGAAACAGGTCCAGCAGCTCTTGGGAGACACCTTACAGCTCAGGGAAAACAGATCCAGCAATCATACATCAGCAGACCCAATGAAGAAGCTTCCAGCCAACACAGAAATCTTAGATCTGAAACTGATAACCAAAAGAGAGGCCGCACCAACAAGGGAGAATAGTCACTACGATAGTCGCAGCAAAGAGAGAGAGGAGAGAGTGAGTGTATGTTCAAATGCAATAGGGTAGAGTCTTATTTATAGTTAGGGAGAGGGGTTAGGGTAGATATAATAAAATTAAATATTGACATTTAATTAATATAAATATTAATTAATATGTCAATTAATATTAATATAAATTATAATAACCCTAAACACATATAAAACCCCAATCCAATAAAATAAAACCCAATCACATAGAATAAAAACCCCAATCACATAAACCAAGATGGAAAGCAAAACAACAAGGGGGTACCTGTTAAGATAAAGTCAAGGGGGGTTCCATAATGGCAAAACATATCCACATGAGTCTCATAATGACCTATAAACTTTATCATCAATGCGTAAGAGGTTACATCAACAATGTGGTCATGTTCATCTTCATAGGCACTCCTAGGTCTCATGGACCATCCCGAGAGAGAGGAAGAGGATCATACATCAACACATCTTGGTATTACACCAAGATCTACCTAGTCAAAAACAAGGTTGCCCCAGAACACATCTGGAGGGCCCAGAACACATCTAGGGTCTTATCCACCAAGGTACAAGGTTGCCCCAGAACACATCTGGAGGGCCCAGAACACATCTAGGGTCTTATCCACCAAGGTACAAGACCAAGGATCAACCCATGCATTAAGCAAGGGTTCCCTGGAACACATCCAGGGGCCCTAGACACATCTAGGGACTTATATCAACCACCAAGGATCAATCCAAGCACCGGGCAAGGATTCCCTGGAACACATTCAGGGGCCCTAGAACACATCTAGGGTCTTACTGCTTGGTCCTAAACCAAGAACCCCAGTCATCAACTGGGGGCCCTCACAAGGGTCTTTTGCCATGGCTCTCACTGCTTGGTCTCATACCAAGAAACCCCAGGAGTGTGTTGGGGGGCCTAGTCCACAGCTAGGGTCTTATGCCATCCTCCAAGAGAATGGCTCTTGCAGCTGCACTAATTTCAACACTCCCTCTCAGCAGGAGAGGCATTCTCAGCAACACCAAGCTTGTCTCGAAAGTACACAAACTTTGTCAAGGACAGTGGCTTGGTCAAAATATCTACAGTTTGTTCTATCGTCGGAACATACTGAATACTGAGAATGTTCTTCTGCACCATGTCCCAAACATAGTGATATCTCATCTCAATGTGTTTCGACCTATCATGAAACACTGGATTCTTGGAGAGCTTTATACAGCTCTGGTTATCACAGTGGATGACTGTGGGTTCTAGCTCAACACTGAACAAGTCTGAAAGTAGCTTTCTAAGCCACATTGCTTCTCTTCTAGCAGCAATGTATTATGCTTCTACGGTGCTCTAGGCTATGGAGCCTTGTTTCCTGCTGGACCAGGAGATCATGGTTGAACCCAAACTGAAACAATATCCGGAAGTGCTCTTCCGATCCCCTGTACTGTCCATCCAATCTGAATCTGTATATCCATGAAGCATTACACCTCCACTGGAAGTGTATCTAAGCCCATAGGCTATAGTCCCCCGAACATATCTCAAAATATATTTAACAGCAACCATATGAATATGCTTCGGTTCACACATGAATTGGTTGAGGGCATTCACTACATAACAAATGTCTGATCTGGTATGTATAAGATACATCAAGGACCCAATGGTCTATCGATATAAGGTGGGGTCTTCCGGATCTGTACCTGTAACCTGGTCTTGTAATTTCTTCAAGTTAGAAATCATCGATGTGGACATGGACTTACAGTCCATCGTGCCAAATCTGTGGAGCACATCAACTACATATTTGCTCTGTGAGAGAAAGATCTCCCCTGGTTTCTGCCACACCTCTAAGCCCAGAAAATAATGCATAAGACCCAAGTCCTTCATTTCAAATTCTACTAAAAGCTCCCTCTTAGTCTGAGCTATCAAGTTTTCCTCCCCTGTGAGGAACAGATCATCCACATATAAGATTAAGATAACATGATGATTATGTACAATCTTTATATAAAGATTGGGATATGCTATGCTCTTGGTGAACCCAAGACTCTGTAGAAAGCTATCAATTCTCCCATACCAAGCTCTCAGATCTTGCTTCAATCCATACAAGGCTTTCTTGAGTTTGCACACATGAGATTCTTTCCCATGGATCACGAACCCTTCAGGTCGTTCGATATAAACCTCTTGCTCAACTTCACCGTTAAGAAAAGCAGTCTTAACATCCATCTGGTGAAGTTTCCAACCAAAAACTGCAACAAGAGAGATAATGATCCTGATGGAAGTATATCTGGCAACAGAAGCAAAGATCTCGTCAAAGTCAATTCCTTCTTTCTGAGAGAAGCCACAAGCCACAAATCTAGCCTTGAATTTTTCAACACTGCCATCTGATGTATGCTTTATTTTATAAAGCCATTTGGACGTTACCAATGATTTGCCACGAGGTCTAGGAACCACTGCACATACATCATTCGTTAGAATTGAATCATACTCTTCTATCATAGCATCTTTCCACACTTGATGTTTGGAGGCTTCTTCAAAGGTGGAAGGTTCTGAGTCAATCACAAGATTCAATTGAGCTATTAGGCCGGAGTACTTATCTGGTTTCTTACTTTCTCTAAAGGTGCCTTTAGGTGTTGCATGTTTTTTTGCTTCTTTTAGAATTTCTCGACACTAGGCTGGTTTCCTTTTAACAGGAGGTTTCTCTAGGGGAAACTCAATAGTATCCCTTGTGGGATCCACTGAAGGCTCTGAGGTCTCCTCCCTCTGCACATCTGGAAGAGGTGAATCTGAAGGTTCAGGAGATGGAGCTTCCTGCTCCTCTGTATCACATGGAAGTTCTCTGGCACGACAAGAAGTTGCTTCTTCATGAAAGGTCACGTCTTTGTTGACCTCAATGAACTTTTGACCTGGGATATAAATTTTGTAAGCCTTTGAGGTTTCATTGTATCCCACAAAAGTTATTTTATTTCCGAAGGGCTTTAGCTTAGTCCTCTTTTCTTTTGGAATATGAATACAGACTAAACTGCCAAAGATTCTCAAGTGATCAACTGAGGGCTTTATACCGGTGAAAACTTCTTCTGGAGTTTTCTCTTCAAGGGATTTATGAGGACACATGTTATGAATGTAGACTGCAATACTTGCAGCTTCGGCCCAGAGAGATAACGGTAAATTCTGATCATACATCATGGCTCTGACTACTTCACAAATTGTTCTGTTCTTTATTTCTGCAACCCCATTATGTTGGGGATTATAAGGCACAGTCAGCTCCCTCTTAATCCCGAAAGCCCAACAGAGTTCATCATACTTGTAGGAGTCAAATTCTTTACCATTGTCTGTTCTGAAAACCCGGATGTCTCTACCTGTCTGATTTTCAACAAGATTCTTGAAATCTTGAAATCTATTGAAAGATTCATCTTTAGTCTTTAAAAAATAAATCCAAGTTTACGAGAACAATCATCAATAAAAATGATATAGTAAAGACAACCATTCATAAATGGAGCAGTCATAGGTCCACAAAGATCAAAATGAATTAGATCTAAAATGCCATTAGATTTTTCTATTGTTGTGAGGATAAGCTTTCTTTGTATTCTTACCGAGAGCACAACCTCTACAAACACTATCATGCTCAAATGAAAACATTGGCATACCTGTTATCATCTTTTGCAAACCTGGAAGTGCGTTGTAGTTGAGATGTCCAAGCCTTCTGTGCCAGAGCTCGCAGAGGTTTATTATCTCGTGAGCTAGTGCTTGAACAACTTGACCTGTGATTTTGTAAAGTCCACTCTCACGAGTTCCAATAGTCATGGCAGAGCTCAAATCTCCATTTGAGGGCCACATGAGAACCTTCCCTTTGGTGAAGGCTATTGAGTATCCTTTGCTTTCTAACACTGCAATTGAGATTAGAATTTTCTTTAAACCAGGAACATAAAAAATTTCATCAATATGAAATACATTACCTGATTTAAGCTGGAATGAAGCAGATCCAAACCCTTTTATGTCATAAGTACCATCATCACCCAGTTCTACCTTTACATTGAACTTCTCATCCCGATAGTTTGCAAGATTTTGTTTGAAGCCCATCATGTGTTTGGAGGCACCGTTGTCCATTAACCAAACCTCCTATGACTTGGTTATAGTGCCAAAAAGAGTTGAAATGAGATAATATCTTAGTGTTGTTCTTGCTCTTTGGTGGCTGCCCTGGTTCTTCTTCTTTGAGGTTCCTGATGAGGCTTTGTTTCTTCAATGGCAATTGAGGCATGGAACTTACCTTTTCATCTCTGTTGAGAGGGAGGGTTCCTGCAATCTTTTGCATAATGTCCTAGCTTATTGCAGTTAAAACATCTTACTTTAGATAAATGAGGATTAAGATGAGATAGTTTACCTTGAGGTTTCTTACCTTTGCCTTTAGGTTGAGGAAACTTCTTCCATCTCTTGGCTTTAGCTGAAAGCGCATGATCTCTTACAGTTGAGTGTTTATTTCTGCTTTTAAGTCTTCCTTCTTCTTCTAAGCAATCATGCCATAATCTCTCGAAGTTAGGTTGAGCTTCTCTTCCATTGACTAAAGTAAGAAAAGTTCCCCATGACTCAGGGAGTCCATCAACTGCAGTTTGCACAAGGTCATCATCATCCAAAGCAACTCCTATTGATGTAAGTTGATCTCTGGTTTGAGCAATCTTGGAGAAGAAGGCAGCGATGGTTTCATCCTTTCCCATCCTTAATGTACGTAGTTGTTTCTTCAATATTCTCTTCTGAGTTGGAGCCTTCTTTTCATAGAGATTTGTTAGGGCATCAAAGCATTCTTTGGCAGTCCTTAGATGACCAATGATGGGCATCATGTTGTCCTTAACCGAGTCAAAAATGACTCTTTTAGCTTTGGCTTGTCTCTTCTTGTATGTTGCCCTGCCAGTATTTGAAGTGGGTTCTTCTATTACCCTAGTAACCAGCTCATCCAAATCACTCTCTTCTAGGATGTTGAGTATCCTACACTTCCAAGCATTGAAGTTGGAGGCCCCTTCAAGTCTATCTTCAGCTTTAACTGAAGAAGAGGCCATGTTGAGTTCTGGATCAGATTATGAAGATGATATACTGTTGATCTGCAAAACAAACCCTAAGGAATGGATCTACACAGGCTCAAGTCTGCAATTCTTGAGCTTTTTTCACGCCCTAAACTCTGATACCATGTTAGAATTAGGGAAAATTGAAAACCAAAATGCTTTAAAAAAAAATTGTTCACTAGATCAGCTTAAAGAAAAAGAGATATAAACAGATCTGGAAACAAACAAAATTTTTGAGTATAAAAAATAAACTTTTAGCTTACCTCCTGATTCAATGATAGATGTTACCTGTCACATGTGTGGATGTATGTTGATTTTTCATAAGCTAGGTTAAGCATGTAGTTCATTTCAATTTCATCATGTCTTAACCATAAACAAGATTGTTGCAGAAACCAAGATCACAAGAAGAAACACCATGCACAAGTACACAAGATATATCCTGGGAAACCCTTCTCAACAAGGGAGAAAAACCCAGCCAAATCCTTTGCTATATTCTTCAAGAGAAAGACCTTTCACCACCAAGAATGACTTAG
>ML826501.1:105864-124690 GCA_009831015.1 Picea engelmannii
CAATCCTGCACCAATAAGTATTCAAAATCTAGAAGGAGCACCCAAGTTTGATGAAATGCAATAGAAAGCCTTCTTACAGGAAGCTATCAAAATGATAAAGAGTGCACCTACACCTACAACTCCAAAAGTTGTGTATGGACCCACAACTCTTGTTTAAAAGTCTATAGAAACATGACAGAGTTATAGAAGGCCCCCAGTTGTTCGAAACAAAGGTAGCTTGGTTGAGATTGTATGGCAATAGTTTTTGTTGTTTGCTCAAACCTAGAAGATGAACATGTGATAAGGAAGTTGCAAACTTATATCAATTATTTGGTTGAAGATGGATGTGAGGAGTATGTTACCAACACTACTAATACACCTGAAAGACACTCACATAAGAATAAGAGGAGGAAGATCAAAACAAGCAGAGAGTTCAAATTGGATGCCCTAGTAGATGGATGTGATATCAAATATGTGATGCTCGACTTGGGTTTAGATGTTAATATTTTACCTGAGAAATATTGGGAGGTGATGGGAAAGCCCAAGTTGGTTTAATCTTCAATACAATTGTGTCTATCTAATCAATACTGCATCTTTCCCATTGGGTGGTGGGAGAATGTGGAGGTAGACCTTGCGAGGGTAAAAAAAATTGTAGACTTCAAATTCATTGAGATTATGGATGAGAGGGATCCCTATCTTGCCTTATTAGGGATTGAGTGGAATTTCGATAATAATGATGCAATCGATCCAAAGAAATAAATGATGACTTTTGAAGTAGATGGTGATAGGGTAGTACAACCCTTATATCCATACAAAGGACCTCAATACACTAAAATCATGGATGATGCTTTTCAAGACACATTGTAAGATTAAAATTGTAATCCAACAACAAGAAAGAGGGAAGATTATGTTAACCCTACTATAGATGGATTAATTCACTAGTGGAGCATCGATTCCTTTGATAGGATTTAGAGGAAGCTATGTACATATTTGTAGGATCACAATCATGAGCTTTCCACTCGTTGGTGTTCTTCAATAAAGCTTGTTCATTGGATTGGACCATAACTTAGAGACTGTAAATACAATTTTTAAGAAGCTATGTACAATTTGCAAGATCACAGCCATGAGATTTCCACTCGATGGTGTGCTTCAATAAAGTTTGTTCACTTGATTGGGACAAAGCTTAGAGACTCTCTTATTTATGATAGGACTAGAAATGTTGAATATTTTATGGATGCCATGGAGTACAGAGTTGGGGAAGAGTAAAGGGTACCAACATTAGATGTTATGTTGAGGGACTGGTGGAATACAAACAAGTAGAATCTCCCCACCTAGGTTATAATGCAAATTGCCATGGTACATACGTTCCCCTACCCCCACCACGATTTCAAAGTTGAGTATCTTTCTTTAACTAATGGGGAAATGGTGGAATTTATGGAACGATATTAAGGAAAGACAAACCCTTCCATTTCCATAGAAAATTGTATAAAAAAATGGGAACAATAAGTCTTCAACAAAAATATTGGGTACATGAGTTCTTACACACCTTAGGGCCTATTCCCAAGGCTTAGTATCACATGAACAATCCAAGAGATATATTAAAGGTTGACATATGGTTCAAGAGCACTTTGGTGTTGCCTTTTCCTGTAATGATAAAACTCCCAATTACAACTACCACCATGATGGTTATCAAATAGTTTATGTCGATAGATTAGTGGCAGAATGAATTTAACACTAGGACTTGTATGCGACATTACAAGTCGACCAATTCAAGGGAATTGGAAGGGAATCTTACTAAGCTACTATGTTGTCGGAAGGTCGAATGAGATGATGGAAATAATGATGATCTAGAGGAGTTGTGACATCTCTCTTTCCCGGAGTTTGAAGGTTCAAGACAATTCTGAGAAAAAGGGGACAGTGCATCTAAGAAGCCTTACCCACAACCTATGAAGTTGAGAAAGATTATTATTGGCATATAAGAATGCCCAAAATTTTCCTCAATGGGGAATTATTGGGACAAGCAAACCATGTGAGATGTTGTGAGCTTGTTGAAAGAGTACAAGGACTTGCTCCCACAATTTTTTATAGAGATGAAAGGTATAAAAGGGGAATTAAGTGAGTTGAATATTAAGTTGCATCTGATTGCAAAACTTATCAAACAAAGGCCTTGTGACATCGACTCAAGGGTCAAATAAAAAGTTAAGAAGGAGAATGATCACATACTCACTCTACATTTGATCTTTTGTGGTGAAGAATATGATTGAATCAACCCAGTAGTGATTCAGAGTGAGAAAGACACCGAGGATATCGTAGTTTGTCTTGATTTTTGGGGCCCCAATATAGCATTTGTACATGATCCATTTATGACTCCTTTCGGTGATGAGGTGTTAGATCAGGTTGCAGGTAAGGAAGCTTATTCTTTCACCAATGGGTTATAGGGTTACCACCAACTCCTTACCATGGAAGAGGATGCAAAGAAGACCACTTTCAATATTGAGTGGAGTTTCTTTGCTTACAATGCGATGCCATTCAAGATTAAGAATGCTCTTGCTATGTTTTCCCGAATAGTTCTAGAAACCTTCTAGGATTATATTCACAAGTTTTTAAAATTTATTTAGATGATTGGATAGTGTATGAGCTACTGAAATCAATAAATTTGGAGAAGTGTGTCTTGTGCACACCATTTGGTACATTACTTGGGTCACATTGTTTGCAAAGAGGGAGTCCTAGTGGACTTGACCAAAATTGTTGTGATAGTTAATTTTCATGTGCCAACTTGTACGAAGATGTTGCACTCCACTCTAGATCACATTGGTTATTACCAAAGGTTCATTAACAACTACACCTCTATACAGAACATATGGAAAAATTGTTGAGGATGTTAGAAGCTTTTTGTTGAATCGCAGAATGTCTTCCTTTAATATGTTGAAGTAAAAGTTGGTAGGTGCTCCCATTTTAGTATTTTCTTATCAGTTTGTGGAGTTTCATGTACATGTAGATGCCTCCAACGTAGCACCGAGAGTAGTTATTGCATAGCCATAAATAGGGGATCTGTATAACCTTGTCTAGTTCACCAAGCATGAAGTTGTCCTAGGCTAGGCACAACAGAATGAGAATAGTTAGATATAATGTATGCCTTACAAAAATTCCGTCACTATGTGTTGGGAACCACTTTAAATTATTTAAAAATAACTCAACCCTAAAGTATTTGGTGAATAATCCCTTGTTAGAAGGAATAATTTGTAGATGGTTATTAATGTTTCAGGAGTTTTCTTTTGAACTCATTGTTAAGCATGGTAAGAATAATGTGGGTCTTGACCTATTATCATGGATGCAATCAAGTGAATTAGGGGGTACAATAGATGATCAACTACCAAATACTGATTTATTTTGGGTCAAGCCCATCCTTGATTACCTTGAGGGGATTGCATATTTTTTAACCATAGGTTCAGATCCTACCAAGTATTCCATAATTCAAAAAAGTTATTTGGTTGTTAGAGGTGAAAATTATCAATAGATATTAGGCCAGTTATATAAGCCACGAAGGGATGGGATACTTTAGTGTTGTGTTATGGATCATGAACACCATGATATACTTTGGGAATGTGATAGGGACCTAACCTCCCTAACCCATCACGTAGATAGAAATAATATATTTTCCATGTAATAAAGGTCGGCATTAGTTAATAAGGCCTATTTAATAATTTTGAACAAGTCAATGTAAGAGGAATTAATAGAAGCTTCCTCTTCTAGAAAGATCTTCCTCTAGAATGTTCTTTAGAAGATAAAAGTTGTATAAATAAGAGTAGGAGGCATGATAAATTTTGTCTTGAGAATTATTGTAATAGAGCTTTGCTATGTTGAAGGTTTCCCCCTCAAAGAGGCAAGTGAACGTTTCTTTCTTTGAATACAAATATTATTTTTGGTATTACTCTTCTCAATATTTTGTTGTTCCATTGATATATGTTGAATATTCATGTTTCTGCATATTATATTGCATATGGTATCTTACAAGTGGTATCAGAGCACTTTCCTTGGTAGGAATTGTGAGTATTTTGTTTCCCAGGGTAGAGACATGTACCGTCGACATCTTTAAAGCATAGAGATTTGTCATTCAACAGTAAAACTATGGTGGGGAAAATTACACGTAGGGGATACATACAATTTCACGGGGTTGCCTAGAAAGCAAAATTTCACCCTGATTGGAAACCTTTGTAACCCTTGTTGGTACCCCTAGAGTAGTACTGCATCAGACAAAATTTGCACACAACCATCACTCCCATGCACCGACAGGTATATCGGGAGTCCCTTAGGTCTCCGAAAACCAGCCCTAGATCAGTCCATTAGTCATCTGACTACTGTAGTGCCACTAAGAACAACACTTGGGAAGATACTCTTTAGTACCTGGGTAATCGGGTAGTACAACTAAGGGTACGGTCGAGCCTCCTTAGTTGGTGCCCTGAGATATTGGGTTGAGTAATATTGTTCAACCCCACATGTATATCAAAGAGCTATAACACAGGGCAAACCCTTGTCCATAGGTACCCTGCAAACCCTAACTCGGGGGGAACAAACGAGACAAGGAACAAAAAGGACATTTTGGCCATGCAACCTTGCTTCTTGCATCCTGGTTGCTAAATTACTACACATTTTTTTTCTGTTAAGAATTTCGACATTTTGACACTGCTATATTATTTAGGTCGAAGTATAACTCCATGGGTGTAAAAAAAAAAGTCTGGGTCCTGCCCGCACCCTTATTTGAGACCTATCTCATTGGAATCTCCTTTTCTCCCTACTCACTGTGATACCTATCATTTTTAACCTTTTTTTACCTTGTGGACCCATACCCTTCCCAACAACCTTATTTCCCACTTATCCCATTGGTTTCCTCTCGTTTCCCTTATTATAGTGGTATATATCACTTATCTGTTTTTTTGTCTGTGGACCCACTACTCTTCCCCTCATGGCTCCCAACCGCCAAGAAGAAACCAATCAAAAACTGAATAATGACCTCACTGCCCTTCAAACAAAGTGAATAATGGCATTCCTACCATTCATGCCAAAATGGACTACATCCAGGATCAACTAGGCAGATGAATTGATGAAGTCACTTCCACTCTCAAACAATTCATGAACAAATTCCAAGCTCCTTACTCCTCAAACCCACCTCTATATACTAAAGGTGTTGATTCCAACCAACCTCTACACCCCAACTCCCTACCTCGTGACCATCGTCTTCCCAAATTTTAGGTGGACAAATTTGATGACTCAGATCCAACAACCCGAGTCACTTAGATGGAACATTATTTCTCCCTGCATGACATTATTGATGAGTTTACCAAGCTTCGTTATGGAATTTTCTATTAGGATTCATAATGATGGAAATGGTGGCAATGGCATCGAAATGCATGCCAAGGGTATGTTTCTTGGTCACAGTTTGTTGTAGAGTTGTATGAACGCTTTGACACAAACACCCATCGTTTAGGACGTCTAAACAAGTTGAAACAATTTGGAATACTGGAAGATTTTATTGCTTCCTTTGAGCACTTGGATTTCCAAATGGAGAGTGTGACATATACTTTCTTCAGAGAATGCTTTATTAGTGGCCTCAAGGATGAAAATTGAGCCTAGGTCATAATGGTTCGCCCCCAAACTTGGTTGGAAGCCACTTAATGTGCCAACGAGGTACAACATGTCATCTTGGCCCATAGTAGAAAACCCATTTTTGTTCCCCACCCTAAACCCACCACCCCTACCCCTCAGGCCACTCCTCTCAAGGTCTAAAAATTAACATGGGCATGAATGGTTGAACGCCAGCTCAAGGGTCTTTGCTATAATTGTGATGATAAATACTTTCCAGGGCACAAGTGTAAAGAACAAATACTTTTTATGGTCATATCGGAGGATGTTTTCGATGAAGATGTGGAGATTTCATCTGAAGTAGCGCTTCCCCAAACATATGATATTACGTCGCCCTATGATCCTCCTGAAGTTGAACCATTGATTTCACTGAATGCTCTTACTAGATTTTCTACTCCCCAAATCCTTAAATTAATTGGTTACATTAAACACATGAAAATCATAATCCTAGTTGATAGTGGCAACACTCATAATTTCATTCATTTTCGCCTTGCCCAAGAAATCAATTATAGTGTCCGTGTAGTCAACAATTTTCAAATCATGATTGTTAACGGTGGTTCCATGAAATGTGGGGGGTGTTGTGAAAATGTGCGCCTACAAATTGGTCAGTATAACTTGAAATCTCACATGTTTGTTATTGACATGGGTGGTTGTGACATTGTGCTTGGTGATGAATGGTTACACACTCTTGGCCCCATGACCATGGATTTTAAGGATTTAACCATGCACTACTACATATTGAAAATTTGCGACGAATTACTTGCAACGAAAGTAGCTTTTTGTCGCAAAAATGAAGATAAAGATTTAAATTTATCTTTCTTTTTTTTAATCAGCCCGCATTCGTCGCCTAGGAGACGAACTCTATCTATCGTTGCATCGTTCATTGCATGGGTGACGACACAAAGATTACTGTTTCCCTACTCTAAGTCACCCAACTATTTGACAAAGTCAATATTGACTTAGTCAACACTCAATATTGACTTAGTCAACACTCGTCCCATAGTCCGTCGCATGTGCGACGAAACAAAGATTATCGTTGCCCTATTCAAACAGTCACCCAACTATTTGACAAAGTCAATATTGACTTGGTCAACATTCGTCGAAATGGCGACGAAATAAATATATAAATATTTAGCAAATTACTAATGTTGCGACAATCTTGCTATAACAACTATGGTTCATAAAAGGTATTTTTGTGCCTAAGAATAATGGCAGAAAATATTAGAGGTGGGAAAAAAAGTAAAGAGGGTGAAAAGGGTGATGGTAGATGTTATTGCCCTTGCAAAAAATGTAGTTTTACACGTCCCGTAAGAATTTTAATAGCAACGGCTAAAAACAATTGTAGGAAATATGGTTACATTGATGGGGGATCAAATGAATATCGTCCAGTGGTAATTAGCTATATATATATATATAGCTTGAATATTTGTTTACAGACTAATTTTGCATGATTGTTTGTAATTATAAAGTTAGAGTTTCCCCCTAACTTTCTGCACAACGCTGCACCAAGTAGTAGTAGAAATGATGTTGTACAAGTTGAGGAACATGAAGCAAATGAGGATCTCATGGAAGAAGATGATGGGACAAATAAAGTTAATGATCCCATGGAAGAAGATGATGGGACAAATCAAATGATCCAAGATTTGTTTGCTCAGTCGGATGAGGAGGGGGACAATGATGGTATCTATGATGGACCTCTATTAGAAAAGACAAATAAACGACTTTATAAAGGCTCAAGAGCAAATCTTCTCTCTGCTACATTGTTGCTGGTGAACTTAAAGGTTATGAATCATTTGTCAAACACTTGTATGACACAAATCCTAAGGTATGTAATATATTTCATCTCATATACAAAAATGTTGACTTTTATATATTTTTTCTAGTGTTAATTAATGTGTAAAATAAGAATGCAATATTTACGATTAATATTCTTTACATTGACTAGTAATTATTTGTTATGTTGTAGTTTGTTGGGTGAATTTTTGTTACCATCGTAAGATATTTTACCTCGCACATATCGAGATTTGCTTGCCATTATGAAAGACATTGGAATGGAGTATCAAACTATAGATGCATGTCCTAATGATCATATTATATATTATGGACAACATGCGTAAAAAATAGAATGTCCTCAATGTCTTATCAGTAGATATCAAACCGATCAAGTAACAAAAAAGGTGCCTCGAAAGGTTCTTCATCATATTCCCATAATTCCACGTTTGCAACGATTGTTCATGTGTAAAAAGCATAGTACAATTTATGATTTATCATGCACGGAATAGAAGTGGAGATGGTGTTCTTCGAATGCCTGCAGATGGTTATGCATTTAAAGAAATCGAGGAAAAATGGGCAGATTTCAAAGATGAACCTCGTAATGTTAGGCTTTCATTGGCATATGACGGTGTTAATCCATTTAGAGAGATTAGGTCTATTTACTCAGTGTGGCCTATTTTTGTTATCAACAATAACATTCCTCCTTGGATGTCAATAAAGAGGGAGCACATAATGTTGACAATGATTGTTCCAAGTTTTTGTTTACTTTAATTTTTTGAATGTAACATTTTCAT
This sequence comes from Picea engelmannii, assembly GCA_009831015.1. NCBI lineage: Eukaryota > Viridiplantae > Streptophyta > Pinopsida > Pinales > Pinaceae > Picea > Picea engelmannii. Next base: position 114,051 of record ML826501.1, read on the forward strand.
TTGTTTTGTTTTTTTCATAATATATTTTGTTTATTTATTTACTTATATATACATATCATGGTAGTAATTATGTGTAATTTCAAACAATTAGGTAAGTACCAAGTTAACGATATGAATATATATATATATATATATATCGAGCCTCTTATCGACGAGCTACTAAAGTTATGGGCTGACATCACTATGTATGACATCTGTAAACCAATCGAGGAGAAGAAATTTGAATTCCGTGGAATACTTGTATGGACAATTCATGATGCCCTAGGACTAACACATCTTTATGGTATGTAGCGTTTTGTTGCACTTTAATACTATATAATTTTTTAAAGATATCATGCATGTTTTTTAGATAATCTCGTCGTATAATTGACATTAATCCATCTGACGTTGCAGGTCTTCAAACAAAGGGTAAATTTGCATGTCCAGTTTGTGGTCCTAAGATGAAGTATCGTCTTTCAAAAAGTTTAGGAAAGGTGGTGTTTGATGAGTATAGGCACCTCCTCCCTAAGAACCATAGGTATCGTACTACTGAAAAACATATTTTCAATGGGAAAGAAGAGATTGGATTAAAACCACGAAGAATGACACCTCACCTATGGAGGTTGGAATATAATAGGAATCGTCAAGGTACACAATTTCTTTATGTATCGTATATGTAATGTTTTGAATTTTTATTTTAATAATTATTGAATTTGTTTTACCGTATTTAAATTGTTGTGATTTCTTTTATGCTTCGTGATGAAGGTCGCCATCATGAAGGTGTTAATAATGGGATTCCACGAGGAATGAAATGTTATCCCACTCAATTCATGAGGTTGCCCTACTATAAGGAGCTAAAAATAGCTCATTTGTTTGATACAATGCACATCGGGAAGAATGTGACAGAAACGTTATGGCGAATCATAGATGGTAGGAGGGATAAAGAAAAAATTGTCAAAATTTGTATTGACATTTAGGAAGCCAATCATGCAATGCAAAGTGTGATCCGATCAAATAGCGATGTAGACCGAAATAATTACCTTCCATGGTTATTAACATAACAACAAAGCAATGATGTAAAAAAGGTCATTCAGAGAATTAAATTTCCCACAGGTTTTGCTTCAAACATAAATAATATCTTAACGAAGAAAGGTGAATTTGGTTGGGTAAAAACACATGATTGGCATACCTTCATTAAGGTAATAATTTTGGTATACATATTTATATATTGGCCATATACATCTTTTAAGATTTTTTTTTTGTCTACTTTGAAACAAATAACAATTCATTTTTTTTGATACAATATTTTCTACCGCTATCTCTCCCAAACGACTTTGACAACAACGTCAAACAAGTTATATATGATCTTGGCAAATACATGAGATAAGTAGCTGTGATTTATAATATGCAAAATGTTCTTTCAATTTGTTGTTGTACTCAATGACATGTGTTTTACTTGTAATGTAATATATTATATTATGTTATAATGTTGAAACATGTTATTTTCTTGTGTCATGATCTATAAATGGTTATAATTGAAAGAAATCCATGAAGATGATATAACGTATTGGAAGAGAGAAATTCCTCGGCTAATGTGTGAAATGCAAAAGTATCTACCTCCAACATTTTTCAATGCAGAAAAACACTACTTCATACACCAAGTTGAGGAGATTGAAATGTGTGGACATATACAACAAGGTCAATGTGGATGGTGGAGAGGCACTTGAAATCATTGAAGGCTTCGATTAGAAAAAAGAGCACGTCCTAAGGGTTCTATGGTGGAGGAATATATGGTATATCGATCCATGGTGCATATTAGTCGACATCTTCCTAAATTAGCAGTGCTAGCTATGCATGTAGCCGATCGCATTTGGGATGTGAACTCCATAAAAAAAATTGAAGTTCAAGAGCACTTGTTGGGGAAAGGTAGAATGAAAAAACTGAGAGGTAATATATTAATAATTGTGGAGATTTATATTAATACATATAATTTTTTGTTTTTTGTGTATATGCTCATAGTCATTAATATATTAATATATATTATGTCATCAATTATTAATATTTACCATGGTTATAACTAATATTTAATATTGATGAATTATTATTTTTTGATTCAGTTGCTCAAGATTGGGATGCACTGCATTTATACATTGCAAACAATCTTGACTAGATGAATATATGGATTGAAAGATATAAACAACACCATGGTGGTAGGTTATGATGATATCGTCAATCCTTTCAACACCGTTTTTGAACCGGATGATGATACAAATGTCGAGTTCGATGAAGAAGAAGATTCAGAAGAAGGATTATATAGATGTTGAGTTGGATCATGTACGTAACTATATTTTTTAATTTGTATGAATTATTCTCTTAAAATTATTTACTTGTGTCATGGGTTAATTACATGTTTTTAAGTTTTATGTGACTTTTTTATATCATGTATTCTTACATGTTGTTTAATTATTATGTGAAACCTGAAAATAGTCGCCATACTAGCTGAGTATGTGGTAAACTAAAAATATCATTTACGAACACATGATTTCATTTACCTTCATTATTTTTTGTTTTGGTAGTTTCTATTCATGAATCTTACTATGTTGCTTTCAATTATTTCTATTTTATAGATTGGGTATTGGGGAATTGAGAGTGGTGTGAGGGGGAGGGGAGGGGCCATATGAGCCTCCACCTTCACGTGGTTGGCCTTGTTAAATAGAGGATAAATTATTCTTGAAGCCAAGAGAATGTCATTCATTTTTATACCATCATGATCTTAAATGTCATCATTGTTGTCATAGTATTGCATCAACAAAGTTTCGATGAACATGTTTGACATTTCTATAACATCTTCGTTGAAACTGTTTGAAAACATGGGACTTTGTTCCATGATTTATGTGGCAAGAAGAAGGTGTTAGATGAGATTTCGTATTTAAATAATGATCATGTACTAAAATATATCTAAAATATTTTACCAAAAAGTACTTAGATGAGAGAAAAAAATAAAGACAACAAATAATTGATGATCAAGCGCTTGTGTAATTTATCAAGTTCATGTCCCCCAGATGGGGTGACACGTTGCGCGATTGAGCCACACGGGATCAGGCCAGGACGCGATTTTAATGCATCTACCGACCACTATCCCCTCAGACTTTAACTCTCCATGGATCAGAGCAGCCACATTCAAGCGATGAGCCCCTTCGCGCAAGGGAAGGGTACCAGCCATCAACGCACTCACCAACAGGTTTTAATGGCTATGGCGGTCATGCTAGCCCTCCTCCTTATCACCCAAGTCGACAGAGAAAAGTGCAAATTGCTCTTTGCAACCTCCGCTCCACTAGGACATCAACATTGCAGCAGAATTTTCTCCACTCCACTGGAACAACAACAACACTCTGTGGCCCTGTCAGAGTTCCGGAGCAAAGCGACCCATTTGGAAAGAACCCTGGTAATCTACCGAACCCCCACCATGCCCAGAGTGAGAGGGAAGCCGCGTAGGGGAGCTGCTTGGTATACGGCCGAATCACGACGCCAGAGGAAAAATAAATTCGAGAAGGCAATAGCAATGGTAGCTTGCCGAAGGCACAAGACACCACGAACGCCTCCAATGGCGTTCGTGGAAGAGGTTATCCCAGAGGATGGCTTGGAGAGCATCCCCGAGCACACTCTATTCACGGTGCCGGATAACTGGAACCCACCTTCGGAGTTTGGTTCAAACAGCGAGCCTCCGCCTGCGAGCATTCTGCCTGGCCCCAACACCACCAGCCTAGAGGAGCCTTACACCACCTGCTACATAGAAGAGGAGGTTCCTCCTGAACCACCCATGGAGGAAGCGCTGCAAGCATGCAATCAACAGGCGCACATGCATCACAAAGCAGCAGAGACCATTCCCCGGGTGTCAATCGATAGCCACAGGCAGGAGCAACTACTCTTCGCTGACTCGGGGTACCTCACTCTCATTTTTGAGTTGAGGAGTTTGTTGGATGATCAGGTCTTTTGCCTTGCACGAATTGACCAAAGACTTGACCTGCTCTTCGCAGCTCACTCCAGAACTCTTCCAAAGGGGCAATGCCCAACGTGTGCACAGACTTATGCGTTTCCAGTAGGGTGGCAACAGCACGAGGACGAGGAAAAATGCGCAGGCTCACAGGTTAAATGATGCTCGTGATTAGAATTTGCTTTCTCTATTATAATTTAGGCTTCGGGCCAATTAGCTCTTAGTTTTCTTAAGACTAGCTCATGACATACAGTTTAAACTTCATGTTTGATAGTCCTGGTTTCCTTCGGGCAGGACGACACACTATTAATTTTGTGAATTTTGTCAGCTGGGTAACACATGGCATGTAAGTTTTAAACCTGCGAAGTAAAGCAATGCATATATATTCTTAAGCAATACAAAAATTAATCAATGGCTCATACACAGAATACACAGAGATCTTTACCGGAAACCCTCAACCGGGAAAACCTTTCTTTTTCATTATATNNAATTTCACCATTCGCCATACAATATATACAATGTTTTTAGGTATTCCGTAGATACCAAAACCCTAATCCCTTAATCCGGGATTAATTTACAAATCAGCTAAAAATAGCAAAATCCGCTAAAAATAGCAAAAAACCGCCCAAAATTTTTTTTTCGGGGCGTTGCCCCGAACGCTGCGCGTACTTGGGGCACTGCCCCAAACCCCGTCGGCCCCGGGCTACCGCCCGGTGCCGAACGCTCCGCGTAACCAGGGGGGGCATACCTGCCCCCCCTAGGAAAGCGCCCGGCGCACACGGCAGAGCCACAGGTGAAGGGATCGTCAGACGCAGTCGTCGTATCTGACGCACCCACACACACACACATGCAAAGAATATAACACATACCCAACATGGCAATGGATGCCCAGTTGTCCCAGTTTCCTGCTTAGGCGGGACAACTGGCATCACAAATGGTTACTGTATTTTGCTTATGTTAATATAACAGGTCCCATCCTTTTTACTTTTTTTTTTTTTTTATCAAGTTCATGTTTATCAACGTTATTGCATGCCCTTGCAGATATATCCGATCTCGGCCTCATTTTGTTTGAACTTTCTCAGATTAATGTCGTGCATGGAACTCCCAACAATATGCCCATCATCATGGTCGTGCTCTTTATTTTCATCGCCTATGTTGTACAAAACCAACATCATGCCAATTAGGCCCATGTGTTTGGTGGAAAGAAGAAGGTGCTAGAGGGAATTTCATATTTAAATAATGATTTCGTAGTAATAGTCTTAATTTATGGAGCAAAGAAGTACTTAGATGAGAGCAAAAAACAAAGACAAGAAATAATTGATGAAGCTTGTGCAATTTATATCAACTAGTACTGATTTATCGACGTTATTACATGTCCTTGCAGTACTATATGCGGGAGTGTGTGTGTTGAATGAATTTTAAAAGGAACAACGAAAAGACATTGTACTAGGACTAGACATGGGCAACAATGACTTGTGAATGGGGCCAACCTTGAAATTTTTTCAAACTGTTTCTATATGCACTAAAATTTAACATGGGTAGACTATTCACATGCCTTAATGACATGGGAGGGTTTCTGGACTCAAATGCGACTCACATACCCACTTGTTTCCATCATCAATTCATCATGTAAACCATAAACCCTATTTTTCTTTCAAAGTACATAAATTGGTTGACACAAGTTTTAAGTTTGCATCAACCTTTTTTCATTTTTCTTTCAGGTTCTACATTGTATATACAATGTATGTGTGTCATAGTTGTGATGAAAAATCCCTCTTTTTGTTCATTTTTTAATCAACACCATAAAAATATGCATGTTGAGATGGTGTTGTATCAATGTCTCTAAGTATTCATGCATGCGTTGATGGCATCATTATGGTGTCATGGTGGTGTCAGATATAAATATCATTATGGTGTCATGGTAGTGTCAGATTTAAATATGCATGCATTGATGATATGGGAGGGTTTCCAAACTCAAAGATGACTCACACACCCACTCTATATATTCGATCTCGGCTTCGTTTCATTCAAACTTTCTCGGATTAATGTTGTGGTGCATGGAATTCCCAACAATATACCCATCGTCATGGTCGTGCTCTTTATTTTCATCGACTATGTTGTATAAAACCAACATCATGCCAATTAGGCCCATGCGTTTGGTGGCAAGAAGAAGGCGCTAAAGGGAATTTTGTATTTAAATAATGATTTCGTACTAATAGTCTTTAATTTATGGAGCAAAAAAGTACTTAGATGAGAGAAAAAAACAAAGACAAGAAATAACTGATGAAGCTTGTGCAATTTATATCAACTAGTACTTGTTTATCGGCGTTATTACATGTCCTTGTAGTACTAGATAGAGAAAAAGTCCTCTTTCTTAAACACATCACACTACATGTTCATGTGCAAAAGGTTTCTTCTTTTTTGCATTCATTCTATGTATTTATTTTGAAAATAAAAAAAATATTCTTCCCATTTTTGGATTTGAAATTCTAATCTACTTATGTGTTTCCATTATTTTTTATGATTTTATATTTCAAGAATATATTTTACAAATTTATCACTACTTTATTACTACAATTTTAAGTTTCTTTCTATTTCCATATTTCCATTTCATATTTTATAAAAAAATTAGAACGTAGTGTCTTTATTTTCCATTTCTTTTTTGGATTATTGCCGAACATGGTTGACAGTTGATCACGGTTGACATAAAATTTATTGTGTATAAGATGCACCCTGTACGGACCATTGAATGGGACGCTATCAGGCCACCAGTACACGGTTGATAGATGCCATTATGCTACGTTTCGGTCCAGATTTCATATTTCATGTAGATGCGATTATGCTACGTTTACAAATTCGTGCCATCTTTGATGTAGACATAGCCCATAACACACCTTTGCTTTGTTGCTTCGTATATAGATGCAAATCCTTTACTAGCGGACAACCCTCTATACTTTGCTTGGATGGAGGTCCGCGATTGAAGATGTATTCCATACCTGTTTGCGTTGTCCCAGAGAGAAGAGATTGTAACGCTAGAAACTTTGAGGGAGGGAAGTGAAACTATCAAATTTAAAGTGACAGTGTGGGTTATTTTGAATGGTTGTGTTCTTCAAAGTCACACCCAAGATTATGTAGAATTTAAATGCCTGCATATTAATTATAAAAATTTAAATGCATGCATATTAATTATAAAAAAAAACTGAAGAAGAAAGAAAATAAAGAAAATGATAAAACATAAGTCAAAACCTAATGGACCACAAGTGTCAAAATAACATGGTATACCAATTTCAAACAGCCCGATGGAAAGGTCTAAATTGACTAATGGAAGACATGCGCCCTTGTGTGAAGGAATTCGACAGTTGGGGCTTTCTGCCTTTGCATGGCTTGTACATAGCATGGTTGTTCCTGGAGCTACAACCCCTTGTGTGATTTGAATAAGAGACTGACGAGTTGTTTTACGTTATGGCTTTGAAGAACTTGGACCATGCTTAGTAACACCTACCAACCTTGGGTGTGCGACCGGAAGGGTAAATGAAAAAGAAATATGCAGGGTCGACTTGCTCAAGGGATTGATGACGATGCAACTACACCTTCAACCATGCGCGTGCGGCCCAAGTCTTCAGGCCGAGGGAAAGAACTAGAGAAAGAAATAAGTTGCTTAGAATGAAGGAAGGGTGTTGCTTCCACCTCGTCAATTGGCTTTGAGGACCCAGAAATAGGACATTGGAAGAAACATTGAGCTTGCAACAGAGTTGTAGAGGTCATTGAAAAATAGACCCACCAGAGGGCGACCTGCTGCAGTGCACAAGAGGAGGCAGTTCAAATGAATGTATCATTTTTGTTGGAATATGGTATAGAAACTATCATTCATGATTTTTGATTCTTTGAGTGGAATGAGGCTCTCATCAAATTTTGAATCATTATAATGCTTTACTTATCTGATGCTACTTTGTAATTGCCTGGAAAACATAGAATATGCAGGTTCCTAGTTCCACTGCAATGCAATTCAAATATGTAAATGAAAAAGATATAGATAGCTACCACGATGAACTGATAGCTAACGAGACAAACGGAAAAATAGAAAGAAACAAAGAGTGGATGAGAAATATAGAGAAAAGTAGGTACAAAAGAATAGATTTCATTATTAACTATTAATACTCCATCACAAGCGGTTAGAGGTTGTCTTTTCTCTTATCTCGTGTTACAGGGCCTCTCCTGCTAGGCTAGAAAGATACCTAGTGTCTGTGGTAGATCCCAGACCATGAGAATTTTGGCTTCTCGTTCTGCACTAGCTTTTCCGTCCCGCGAACATGCCTAAATAAATGAATAAATGGGAGGGTTGCTCGGTTTTCATTTAAAACGCAGAGGGAGATATCCCCTCTCTCTTCTCTCAGGGTTATGCGTGATGACTATTGTTTGTTTAGTGATTTTTTTTAATCCAAGTTTAATTCCGACCCTAAACAAGGGGTTTCGACCTTGTGTATACCACAGTAAGATATCAATATATACAAAGATTATGTACAAATAGTTTGTTTTGTCGTCATTACAACTGTGATTTCTTTGATATAAGACAATTGCATAAGTTCCCACTTCGAAATTTGTGAATTTTAGTGTGAAAAATTATCTCAAATGGCAAGCTCAGCCATGGTTCAAGGGTTTGGAGGGTTTGCAACCCTAATTCCTTATTTTTCTTCCTCTAACAGATTGCAGCTGAGCTTCTCCAAGCATCTACCTGGTAAGCTCAAGTGTTATTTAAAACTATTTTTAGGAGAACTTCAATACTCAGTAAAGGGCTCTGTCTGTTTTTTGCTTTTTACTGAAAATCCCCATTAAGTATGTGAACACTAGTTGTTTTCTTCTCAGAATCTCAACCGGGGTTTTAGTATCTAGGTTCTGAAGGACCCGTATCATCTTCTGTTATCGAAAGGTAGATTTAACCAATAGAATGTGTTGACTTCCATGAGTTTTTGAGTTAGGGGAAGTTTCAACACGCACTGATAGATTCTATGATGTGGATATGTTATTTTTTATGTTGTTATGGGCATGTCATGGGTAGTAAATTAATTTTTTTACAAGTTACGTTGAAATCTATTAAAGGGTTAGAACTTGGTGATCGAAGATTAGCAAGGGGTCAGGTTGGACCTTCCAGGCTGTGGTGAGAATGTGGGCGCCCGATAAGCATGGAGTTTTGTTTGAACCCTGAGCTTTTCCAGCTTCAGAAAAAATCATGTAAATCACAGTAGTACCCACAAAAGTGGGTGTGTATGGATCCTTGTTTGGATTTTTTGTTTTCAATAACGTAGATTTTCGTGTTCTCCCAAAAACGTGTTGATTGCACAAGATGTTCAGATCCCAGATTTTATTTAAAATTTAAATTGCTTCTAGTGCCTTTGATGTGCACGGTTGCAATCTACACATTGGTAGGCTATTAGACCAATTTTTGTCCATCACAGAGTTCCTTCCCCTTATCATTGTGCTAATTGTTGTTGCATTTTATTTATATTTGAAAGATTGTAAGTGATAATTGATTTGTGCCTTTATTTCCCTCCAGAAGTCTCCTTGTGACTACAATTAATAGAGGTGTTTCTTTTGCACTGTAATTTTTTATACATACATATTTACCCTCAACTATATACATGTAGCTAATGAAGATTGTAAATTTTTTACTTAGAGATGTAGCGATAATTAGGATTATACATACATATTTACCCTCAACTATATACATGTAGCTAATGAAGATTGTAATTTTCTTACTTACAGATGTAGCGATAATTAGGATTGATTGCAAAAGCTTGAATATCTCTCTTGATTTACAATAAATCATTGTAAGTGAGAGCTGACACTTCATACCTTAAGTGCAGGTTGAGGATCTCCAAAGTTTCAGCAATGACTTCAGCTTAGAGAAAGAAAACGCTTTGAACATAGGCCGAAAAAGGTTATTGCAGCAACAACTTTAGCCCCAACCCAGATAATTAGGATTGATTGCAAATGATTGAATATTTCTCTTGATTTAAAATAAATCATCATTGTAAGTTGATTTAAAATAAATCATTGTAAGTGAGAGCTGATAGTCCATACCTTAAGTGCAGGTTGAGGATCTCCAAATTTTCAACAACAACTTCAACTTAGAGAAAGAAAACGCTTTGAACATAGGCTTGAAAAGGTTATTGCAGCAACAACTTTAGCCCCAACCTAGCTTCACGAGAAACATCTTCAGCAAGCAGAAGAATGATGTATCTTCAACAAACAATGATGTCTCTTCAACAAACAGGTGAAGGTGATGCATTCTATATGTATAGAATCACAAATACGAAACATACAATGTAGAAGCACCCCTGATCATGGCGGTGGTGTACTAAACTAATTGGATTATTATTCAATGTTGTGCAAGGATAGGTGATGGGAAGAGGAAGATGAGGTGGTGATGGGAGATGATGGTGAGGGGCCGAGGTGGAGAGGATAGGGTTTTGGAATTGTATAGATCAACAACCTACTGATTGATTAACTGAAAAGTATTAATCACTAACTTTCTACAGTGTAGAAAGTGAATGCAACCACCATTTGATTGTGCATAAGTATTAATATTAGCCACCAGAAGTATTAATATTAGCCGCCAAGGATCTCTGAACTCTATACTTTAAATAAAGTTATAATAAATTCAAAACTA
>ML826501.1:141017-168668 GCA_009831015.1 Picea engelmannii
CTTTCATTTATAGAGTTTCTAAAGGAGGAAACAAAGTCCCATGTCAAATATTAGACCATGTATCACTTGTGTGCTTGAAATTACTCCAAATACACCTTTGTACTCTTCATTGGGTCAAGAAATTCGACTATTATGGGCCCAACTTGACCAAAAGCTCTTGAAGTGATTATGCAATTCATTGGGATATGTAATTTACTACATTTTGGTGTAACAAGAATTATGTGAGTATCCAAGAATTTATGACACAATTGTGCACCCCATGACTTAAGATGCCACATAGTTCTCCATTTGATCGGCTTTAAAGTTTGACTTCGATCCTCCATGAATAATCTATCCTTTATCCATATTTTTTTGCTTCTATATGGTGGTTAATGCTTCCATGTTTCAACTATGTTAAAGTAGCCGCAAATAAACGAATAGGCCTATGACAACTCATTAGCCATCCATCTCTAGAATGTTGCTTACTTATTTAAATCATTGGATGCATAGGTATTGTCCAACCCAAGTAGATGGACATCTAAGTGAAGTGAAAATATCCTAATTAGACAAGAGCCTTATGGTTTTATCCTCATGACTATTGTTTGCTTTCAATGTGAATTTCCATTTTTATATTTTAATGGTATTTTGGATTGCTCTATATCAAAATGAAATGGGTTGAAATATCTTGCAAGACTATTTCCATTTATCTAGATAATTAGCTCATATTTTTTGTCATTAGCAGTGCACACATAGTAATCAATCAAGAAATTATTTCTTTGCTTGAAATCTCTTGCTCCTTCCCATAGCTAGGTTTCATCAAAGTTGAAATTCTTGCATTTCGTTTTCCTCTTTCATGGTTTAAAGAGTCGAGTCAAAACACCATCAGTTTCACGACCACTCCTTTGAGTAACAACAACCTGAAATCAAGCGCTAATTAAAATTTATCTAGCAACTTTAATTTACAGGGCTCTTCAAACCCATCTTAGCTTAGGTGTAGAGCTTTGGAAAAAGATTGTCAGAATAAATTTCCAAAGCTCCTAACAAACATAGAGCTTTGAGTTAGGGAGTGAAATCTAGTTGTTATATCACTGACTTTGGGAATCCCTTCTAACACAAGGGTCAAACACGAGGTCGCATTGGGGCCGATAGCGTAATCAACCCTACTTTGTTGGTCTTGGTGTAGTGGTTGCACATATTACGAGGATCACTTGGGAGCAACCCATCTCTATTAGGAATCTCTCAAAGTGGTTTCGGGCCTAGTTACCCTGCCCTTGTGTGTAAATCAGACTATGAAATGTCCCCCCTCTACTTTGGTATAGTAGGTGGTACCATAGAGGCCATAATCTTTTAGACTTCCTACCCAAGGTGACAACACAAGGAAGGTGGTGTTGTACCCGAGATCAACATTGGCTAGACTCACTTGAACTCCTTGGAGGGTTTCCCACCGCTCGGTGAGGTAGCTTGCACCAGGGTGTTAGTTCGTTAAGGAGGTTGTCAATGTAACTTTCCCACCGACCGAAACTCAGCTCCTTTGTGCATCGATTCTGCGATGTTGGATTCCATCACCAACTAGCACTTCTTTATGAGAAGGTTTGTTTGCATGCTTGACTCCCAGATTAATTAACTTGTGTTGTTTGTTCTCCTTAGTAGGCCTTAGGATTGAGTCTGTGTCTAATGGCATCAATTCAGGGGTCTTCCAACCAACATCGTGTCCCATTAACGATCCGATGGTTTCCAATCAAAGTTAAGAATTTAGGTGAAAATAAATGTTCTTTATTCTTAATCCCATATTTCTCAATTTGATTTATGATTATACATTTTTTATTCAATGTTTTTTAAAAGAATGACATAACCATGTATGCAGATTTCTTTTTGATAGTCTAGATATTGATTTCCGAAGGGGTCTTCGCCATCTAGTTTTTATGATTATTTTACTTCAATTTATTTATACAAACCTTGCCTTGGATAATTATTGTGAATAATGTACAACTACATTTATTTTGTTTCACATTGTTTTCTTTTATTAGTTTTTTTAACTTAAATTTATTATTTCTAACAACTTGTAACCTAGCTTTTAATTTATGATAGAAACTTGTATCTTAGGTTTTTATTCAAAATAACATATGTTATCTCAATTACCTAATGAATTTATCATTAACATGAAGCTCATATTAAAATTGATCTTGCAACATTAAGGAGACCTAGCACCCCTAAGGCGGAAGAGCTCCATTAAATATATCAATAAATTTATTTTCCAATGAATAGTTGGTTTTAGGGATTATAGAAACATAGATTTCATTCCCTTTTATAGAAGCATGGATTTTGTTCCCTTGTTCCTCTTAACCAACCCTACAAGAGTGTTTTTGTCACATGTTACTTCTAGGCTAGAAGCTCCTCCAAAAGTGGATTTGGATGCCAGGATAGTGGGGTGCTCATTAATACATGCAATGATTCTACTCCATGAGAACCAAATAATATTGTTTCAAGCAAGGGCGTTACACCAACAAAATCATGCTTGGACACTTCTCAAGGTAATTGGACCTTGTTTATGTGTTGTTGGATCTTCGCCCAATGTATTAATGACAACCATTGCTTCCTGCCTATTTCTCCCATTAATTCTGTCCTAAATATGCTACAAGAAATGTTGAACGGTGCTAGAAATATACTAAGGGAATATTCTTGGCACTGCAACTTAAGCATACTGCCAATAAATAAACCGTTTTGGGTAAGAATAGTAAGCACATGATCCCTTATTCCAAGCTGAAAATTTCTACAAACAATGCAGTTGCATACCCTTGTTTCCATTGTCAATCTGTCTGAAAGAAAATAGTTTTCTTATAAGCTCTAAGCTGTTGCAACAATCATGCATAAAAGTACATTTTGTATGCAAAGCTAGCTAGATTATTCATTGTTCTTCTCTCTATCTCTTTCTTGTATCCATTCACCATGAATTTTTGTTGATATCCATTCTGAAAAATTAAAATAGATGTTATACTCACTGATTGAATTCTTGAAAGGCCTACTGTGTTACCTTAACTAAAGTTGTTGTTTTGTGCTATAATAATATTTTTAGTGCATCATTTGACCTTGAGACTATCGGTGCCTGCAATCATGGAGATATGTTTCAATGTTAAGTTTGGCTAGCTCATGAATTGTACAAGAAGGACAACTTGGGAAATGTCCATTTTGATCATCAACATAAATGGTGATCATATTGGAAACAATATTATCCCTTATTTTTTCTACCTTACTCACCTTGTTGCCTAAAATCTGTCCTTTGTTGAGTTCTCAAACATACAGAGGCCCTCCATTTGAAAATCCAAATATTAAAATCAAACACTTTGGTTAGTATTGTGTCCTTAATATAATTTATGATTCCTTACATACACTTACATGTTTTTCCTTACTCTCAAACACTGGGCTCCTTAATGGTTTATCTCAAGTCCATTTTTTGTTGGAGGAAACTCTATCAAATGTTCAAAAAGTGCTTTACCACCCTTGAGAACCAACATGTGGAGGTTAGTCTTGACACCAACAATCATTTTGAATTTCATGAATATTTTTTACTTTATGTAGTGGTACATGAATCTGAAGACTCGTAATCTTCCTTGTTATACATCAAGGAAGCTACTTCATGGTCATATCTTGAATTCATCGGTCATACTCCAATTGAAGAATCTATTTCCTAATAGATATGGTTTTGTTGACTTATTTTTCATTGAATTTTACTTTGAAACTCCCATCTTTCTTTTCCCAAAAATTGAAAAATATAATTAAGGTCTAATTTAGGGGTATAAATCAGGTTGGGTTAACTCCTTGATTTGTTCTTTCCGTGCCACTGATTTCATATTCATTTCCCTATATTTTATTTTCTTGCTTTTGCTTTCTGATACCACTTGTATGCCTAGTTTGTAAGTACAATAGTTTCTCTTTCCAATTTCCTATTTTTCTTCTTAAGTTTTTCATTCTCCTCATGAATTTAGTGGCTTTGAGTCCTTAACATTTCATTCTTTGTTTTCAAGTATCTTTCTAGAACCTCTATTTCTTTGATTTCTCTCTTCATCTTCTTGATTTTCTTGTCTTTGTTATCAAGTCCTGATGTTGACCCACCAACCATTTCTTCAATGGATTGTCTTACTATCTTTGGGGATTGAATTTCATCTCTCATCTCTTCAAATATTGTCTTAACTTCTTCTTTCTTTTGGCCACATGTGGAAGCTTCTTGTCCTTCAAAATATTCAACTTCTAATGTTTGTTCTTTACCTGCCCCTTCTTTCTCTTCTTCTTGCTTTTTCTGTGTTTCCAAGGATTCTATGCGAGCATACTCCATTTGCTAAGCTGGATCCAATTCTTTCTCAATTTCTCCTTGCTAGATACAAGGAAAGTTCCTCGATTTTATTGTATAGGTTCTAAAGGGCATATCTTTTTCTTGAAATTCCTCTTCTTCCTTTACCATACTCCATTTCATTCTTCTTGTTCTCATGGGCTGTTTTGAGCTTGTCGCCTCATGAGTCATATTTATCTGCACCTCATCATCTTCTTCATCATCAACTGGAATAAATTCCTCCTCTTCATGTTCTTCTTTCGTTGTTTCAAACTCATTGTCAATTATAAACTGTTGCCATGAGATATTTTGCTTTTGCAATTCATATGTAACAATCATTTTGATTAAGCCATGGTGATATAAGCTTTTCTCCATATCCTTCTCATGTTTTTGAACTCCTTTAGCCATCTTTGAAAGACTTTGATGCAAGTAGTAGGGCATATTGATCCCAATGTCATCTCTCAAGTGTTGCAATAATTTGATATGATATAAGTAGATGATACTAAATCTCCCTTGAAAAGTAATGAATTTTTGTATGATATAAGCCATCTCATCCCATGGATGTATCAACCAACTTCTTGCAATCCCCTTCTTCCAATTTACTAATGCTGACCTGCTTTTAGATATGAATGGGACCTAAGATTTATCCTTAAATTGTTTACTTTTGAAATACCTCTCTCCTTGCTGAGATAACCCAGTCACCTGTACAATAGTATGTTCATATAGTCTTATGGTGAGGTTACCCACTGTGGCCCTCTCACCATCAAAAGAAAAAGCAAATTGCATACTAAAATTTTCATTTAATCCATCAAAATTTTCAAGGAAAGATGTCCATTGGTGTTTTTCAAGGAGTTCTAGACAATCTTTATGGATTGAAGTTGAGTCAAATTTTGCTGGTTCAATCCTAGAGACCATGATGATTTAAAAAAAGAAAAATCCTCTTCAACTACCCTGTTTCCAAGTTTGCAATTTTTTTCTGCAATTTTCTCCTCTATCGAAGCACAAATTTTGACACAAATGCTAATGCCTTGGTTCTATTTGTATCTATGTTTAAAAAGAAAACAAAATTCCTCAATTTCTTGTTCTTAAGCACACAATTTTTGCATCAATTGGCGGTTCCATATGAAGTTTCTTACCTGTTGATCCAACTTTTGAAGTAGATGGACTCTATCTCTGTGATTGACAGCCCTAAATTTTGCTTCTTGTTCCTTCTCTGCTTCAACAAAAATGAATTTTAGAGAAGACTGTCTTTGTCAAAGGAAACACGATTTCTTCAAGAGGGCATGTTTAAAATCAACATGCTTACCTTTGCTAGAAGACTCCTTCTTGAATTCAAACTCTTTACCTCTCAATTTGAGCTTCTAATTCCACAATATCCATGCTATCCCTCAATTTGTGGCATTCTATTTGCAAAACACATGAAATTTGATTTACATGTTGACAAATGAAATTGTCAACATATAAATCCCTAAAAAAATGTAGGTCTAATTTAGGGGTATAAATTAGATCATGAATTAAAATGTCAATCTAGAATCATGAGATTATTTTCTGCTGAAGTGACCTAGTTTGACCAACGTTGACCAGACACGTGTGAGGGATTTCTTGGGAAGAGAATAAGTAATCATCCACATGTGTACATCAAGGATTAAACACATGTTTCAGAATTTTCCCAGGTGTCCCGCAAGTATATAAACCACGGAGCTGTTACGGGAAGTTGCAACTTCCCGTAATTTCTGCTAAAAAATTAATTTTAATGTCTAAATTTTGCAAAAATTCAAATTATAAAAAGTAAATGACAAATGTACCTAAGATGATCAATTTGAAACAAATATGGAGGAAATGTAAGAGACATGAGAGAAAAAATGGAGGAAAAACGTAGGTTATATAGCAAAAATAAGCATAAAAAATGGTATCCAACATCTCCCCCATGTTGATGATATTGCATGTCCTCATGCAATAAGGACTAATCCTCAGTGACCTTTTGTCTCCTCTGCAGCCTGTAATAATATGTCAATCCAAGATTGGGATTTTTTTTTTATTTTTTTTTTTGTGCCACTGATTTCATCTTCATTTCCCTATATTTTTGTTTTCTTGCTTTTGCTTTCTGATACCACTTGTATGCCTAATTTGTAAGTACAATAGTTTCTCTTTCCAATTTTCTATTTTTCTTCGTAAGTTTTTCATTCTCTTCATGAATTTTGTGGCTTTGGGTCCTTAACATTTCATTCTTTGTTTTCAAGTATCTTTCTAGAACCTCTATATCTTTGATTTTTCTCTTCATCTTCTTGATTTTCTTGTCTTTGTTATCAAGTCCTGATGTTGACCCACCATCGATTTCTTCAATGGATTGTCTTACTATCTTTGTGGATTGAATTTCATTTCTCATTTCTTCAAATATTGTCTTAACTTCTTCTTTCTTTTGGCCATATGTGGAAGCTTCTTGTCCTTCAAAATATTCAACTTCTAATGCTTGTTCTTTACCTATCCCTTCTTTCTCTTCTTCTTGCTTTTTCTGTGTTTCCAAGGATTCTATGCGAGCATACTCCATTTGCTGAGCTGGATCTAATTCTTTCTCAATTCCTCCTTGCTGGATAGGAGGAAAGTTCCTTGATTTTCTTTTATAGGTTCTAAAGGGGATATCTTTTTCTTGAAATTACTCTTCTTCCTTTACCATACTCCTTGTCATTCTTCTTGTTCTCATGGGATTTTTTGAGCTTGTCGCCTCATGAAATATATAATTAGGCCATAATTAAGGTTCTTAACCTAATGAGCCATTATCAAGACCTCTAACCATAACATTGAACATTTGAAGTGTATCTTTGGCATATAAGAGGGATATGGATGCAATCAAGAGTTTTTGTATAGTAGGGATGGGTCTCAATTCCTTAACCATAGCCAAGGGACGAAAATAAGTCTTTTACACCATAAAGGGATCTATGTGGGTCATTGTCCATGGACACGAGTGCAAACCATGCCACCGAGTGGAATATAGGTACCATTATGAGGTCTTACATGCTAGGAATGGGTCTTAAGGTGGTATTGGTCATGGTTGAGGGAGGAAAATAAGGCCCTTTGACCCTAGATGAATCCTTTAGGGATCAAGAGCCATAAAAAACACCATAATCCATATAGCACTTCGTATATAGTTCATCATTGTCCTTTAAGTGAGATATGAGAATCAATATGAAATTTGTGCATCATTTATGGGTTTTAAGGACTTAGCCACAGTTGGGAGAGAAATATAGGGAATTAAACCCTAAAAGAATATTTTTGGGCTAGTGGTCAATGATCAAGGCCTTGAATTACAACAAAAGTCGTCTAAAATGTATCTTTTGCACATGAGTCAGATAAGGGTGCCATTAGGATTTTTTGTGTAATAGTGATAGGTATGAAGGCCTTAACCATGATTGGGGAAGGAAAACAAGGTCATTAATTCCTAAATGAATCTTATAGTTCTTATGGAAAATATTCCTCAAACCCACAAAAACCTTTAGAAAGTACCTTTGTCATTCAATAGGATATGGGTACCATTAAGAGGTTTTACAAACAAGAGACATGTCTTAAGTATTCGACCCAAAATTAAGATTCTATGGCCTTGGTCCCTAAATTATTCCTCAAACCACCATGCAAACCCATATCATTGGCCTCTTGGTGAGATATGGGCATCATTAAGATATTTTGTGTACCATGCATTGGTCTAAAGGCATTGACCATGGTCAATGAAAGAAAAAAATGATTGTAGGATCTAAATTAATCTTTTGGGCTCATACTCCATGAATGACACTTTGATCCACCACATAAACGCTCTATATGGAATATTTGGCCTCGAAATGAGATATGGGAGATATTATAAAGTTTTCAAAAGACATAATGGATGGGTCTTAAGACCTCAACAATGGTCATGGGAGAAAATAAAGGATATTACCACATTAATAAATATTTTAAAGATGATTAACCATGAAAAGGCCCTTGAACCACTATAGAGGGCCTTTAGAGGGGATGTTTGGCCTTTGATTGAGATATGGGTGCCATTAGAAGGTAATTTTGTGCACCATGGATGGATCTCAAGGTCTTGACCATGGTAATAGGAGGAAATAATGGGCCTCAATTACTATATAAATATTTCAATATCTATTCCATGAACAATGACTCAAAGCACCAAGGATAAATACCAATCATGTCTTAGGTATTAAAAGATGCTTTTATGGTTCATGGACCATGTATAGGATCTAAAACCATCATACAAGACATGTAGTTTAAATTTTTACCCCACAGGCACATATAGAGGTCATTAAGAGGTTTTGCACACTAAGGATTGGTATTAGGGACTTGACCATGGTCCAAGGATAACCATTAGGGCATAAAAATTACTTTTAGGGCTCATACTCAAGTTTCTCACCTCATAATTTTAGGCTATCAATCCAAGTGATGAAAATGTTCTTATCATCCAACTTACTCATAATTGTGAATGACCTGTTTACAAGAATATTCACCTTCGCCTTGCATATTACATAGATATATTAAGACTTCACTTTTTAATTGTAAAATCCTGCTATCTTGGCATAGTTTAATCCTTTAATCAATGTATTATATTCATCTATTAAGAAAGTGACTTGCACTTGGACTCTTCCACGCTCACTTAGAGTATTTTGAACCAAATTTTTGTCACTTAAAATTAGCAAAAAACTAGGTTTTGAAATAGAGGACCTTTGATAGAAAACAAAAAATAACTTCTTTAATCACTTAGCAAAGTTCTAATGTGGTTAAGTCAATTAGGAGAGGTATTGATGATTTCATTGTATCATTTAATATATCTCACTATATTCTTACAATCCTGGCTAACTATATATCTGATTCAATTGAATAAAGGTACAACCAAATAGGTACTCGTCAGATATTTCTTCCTCAAGTGAGGGAAGCTCAGGACAAATAGTCAAGGGATATGTGACTGCATCTAGTAGATCGTATGATACACAGACAAGGACCACTAGAGGTGAAAAGGTCAAAAGAAAATTTCGTAGACGCATGGAATTTTTTCTTGCCGAGGGAGGATCATGCTCTTATGATGATGAGAGCATAGGAGACATAGAGGTGCCACTTAGGTATAAGCATTTGGTGAAACAATGGGTACCTAAGGAACTGCCTCCATTAGACACTGACTTCATTGTCAACAATAGGACGTATCACATTGCACCATCCTCCGTGCATGGCCTAGGGCTATTTTCCATGGATGGAATAATTGTAAAATATAATACAGTAACTGAATTGATGGACTATGTTGAATCGTGTTACAATTATAACGATTGGATGTGGGTGGTCCGATACATGCGAAGTATGCGAAGATATGAACTCGCACAATATTATATACAACTAATAAGCAACGATAAAAATAAGGGAGCCATTATCTATATTGATGGAAGGCCTAAAGCTTCCGGTAATATCACATGGTTTATAAACAACACATGACCCGAGACAACAAACAAGGAACCGAATTGCATTTATGAGGGATAGGAAGGGAATCGGGTAGTCGTGTGCTCGATAAAAAAGATATCTCCCGAGGAAGAGTTATTAGCAGATTACCATTTGAATCGAATAGAAACATCGACTAATAGTGTGTGGGCACTGATGCACCACCTCTTTAAGGAACCTATACTTATCGCATTATATTTTTTTGTATCTTTAAGAATGTCTGAAATATTTTATGGTCCCAATTTTATAATAATGTGGGAGGTTGATCATGGAAAAGTGGCAGCTGTAGAACATGTAAACTATTAACAATTTCAATTTACATTTAATGCAAATTTTATTATTTATTTATATAATTTTATTTGCGTGGAAATCGATTTTTTGTTATCATTAACAATTTTTTTAAATGTTTCGGGGTCTAATTATATTATAATGTGGTAGGATGATCATGGAAAAGGGGAAGCCGCAGAACATGTAAATGATTAACAAATTCGACTTTGATTCTATGTGAATTTTATTATTTGTTTATATAATTTTATTTGTGTGACGATTAGTTAATTCATTTGTTTATATAACTGAAATAACATTGATTTTATTGAAATATGTAGCCTGTAGGCCATGATGATCATGATTCCCATTACGAGTAGGAGTTGTATTCATCCCCTGATCCAATGGTAATGATTAAAAAGAATATCATTAAAGCGAACAAGGAACTTTCTCGCTTGTTAGACCATGCGAATCAAACTCCATACGTCATAGAAAGGACCAATCTAGTTATGACACAACTTAGGACATATCAGGTAATAACCATAATTTAAAGTGATTTTTTTCAAGTAGTGATAAGTTCAATTATGATAGTTTGTTTTTTAACTTTTACATTATATAACAAAAAAACATTTTCTTTCTTATATAGAGATATTTGGATCCTGTTCAGCCAGGTGTCGGTAGTAGTGGCGCTACAGAGACGCCACATAGTCCTGACATGGGCCTTCATATAGCTTCTAAATTGTTTACTTCTCCATATTCCACACCATTATATGGAAGCCATGACACTCACCGCCAAGCATCCACACAACGACCAAGCTCTAGTAGAGATGGTGATAGAGATGAGGCTGATGATGTGGTTGATATGGGTTCATTTCTTGGAGCTAAACGTGTGACCAGCACGAGGACCCTTCTGTGCACATTTTTGGTCGATGATAATAGACTTCCATTAAAACAAATAAGACTCCCAGGTAGTTTTTCATATTTTAACTATTTCATGTTGTCCATCTCAAACATAAATCATCAAGATTATTATTTTTAAATTAATGATCATGTATTTTTGCATGTAGGAAACAACCATTTTTATATGCACCTGGAAAGCAAGGCCTTGTTGATTTTTGGGGAAATCGTATGCACGAGGTGGAATTTCCAGAATTCCAACCTCAAAAATGAACTTTTGGATTATCTTGAACGTCTCTTTGGAGTAGAGACCTTCAATAAAAAAGTGGTCGCCTCTACAATGAGCAAATATTTAAAATATACAAGGGATGTGTATAGACAAAACTTGGCATTCAACCCTAGGTATGATCACCCTCCATCGATTCCAGAGAGGGAGTGGAAGGCGCTCATTGATGATGGAAAAGAAAAGAAATTAAGAAAAATAGGAGAACAAATAACTGGTACCCCAAGGTAAATTACAATATTTTGATTTCAATACCTTTAATTTTCTTTAGATCTAAATAAAAGTGTGGTATATAACATACTTGAAACTTTTGATCATAGGTTGCCTCACACTTTGAAGCAACTAAAGAAAGGATTTCCAGACATGGCCAACACAGCCTAGGCCAGGGCGACTACTTGAGGTTACAGTCACGAATCGTAAGATCCCAAACATCTTAACAATATTATTTGTATCGTCTTATAACTTTGAGGTAATTTCATCCAATAAAATTAAAAATACATAATCTTATGCAATGTAGGGCGATGACTTTGGAACTAAAACCATGGAGGAAGACCTCCGAATTGGTTACAAGTACGTCTATAAAGCTGTTGTTGATCATAGGAAATACATGGGGCACACCCCAAGATCCAATTTGCGAGATGAGGTAAATATAAATCAGCCCACATTAACCTTTCATTACTTATAAAATACATAAATGTTTGATATCATCCATAACTTTAATGTCTTACTTTGTTTTAGTCATGGGAGCAACACTATCAATGAAAACAATAGTATTGGACAACAATGCATTGATAGTGCAACGAATCTCGAAGATCATGGTGCTTCCGAGCAACTCCATCCTAGTGGGGTGTAGCCCGACGATGTTCTTGTGACTGAGGCCCATGATGGTAAAATGACTTTATATTAATCATATACTTAAAAATTTCGTACTTAGAAATTTCGTACTTCTAATTTTTATTACTTATACATTTACGATTTTATAATTTCAATGTTAGAGAATGTCGTAGTTGAGCCTCCTCGACTTGAATATCAGGAGTATAGGGCATCCATTCCAACGGTGCCCACTAGTGGACGAGGTAAATAATTACAATGCAGAGGTTTTTTTTAATATTAATGAACTACTTCAATGATATTTAAAAATTAGCCATATAAATTTAATATTTTTTTGTTTTCCTAGGAGATGGCCCCTCAAATCAACCTCCATGCCATGGGTACAAGCCTAGGCGTGCTCGACGTGAGAGGACTGAAACAACATCAACTGTTGAAGAGCCCCTAGAAAATGAAGACATGGAGGTTGGTGACTTACTTAAGAACCGGACTAGAAAACTAAAGAAGACTAAAAGAAATTTATGATGTATAATAATTTGATAAGACATATCGATGTATATTATATAACTAGTATATTTGTAACATATTTTGGATGATAAATCTCATTTATAAAAACTCTTTTTTATGACATATGCATTTGAATGATAAACCTCATTTATAGCTTTACAATCACTTTTTATCACTTTTGAATATTTTTAATGCACATTTTTTATTAGAATATAGATTGGGTATTGGGGAATTGAGAGAGATGTGAGGGGGCAGGGAGGGGCCATAGGAGCTTCCACCTTCACGTGGTTGGCCTTGTTCAGTAGAGAAAAATTTATTGGAGCTGATTATTCTTGGAGAAAACCTCTCTTGATCCAATGAATCAACAACATAGTCAATGTTGACTTCGTTGTTGCTCCTTCAGATCAAGGGAGGTTTTCTCCAAGATCAGACGTCTCCAATAAATTATTCTCGAAACCAATAGGATCTTATTCAAGTCATCGCATATGAGATGCAAATTCCTTCGATATATAGTGTTTGTGATATGTGATTCATCATTGTTGAATGCTTACATGTTTATAATACTAATCACAATGAATCTTTCTACATTTGATCAAGTTGATTAGTTAGTTATCATTATAACTAATTTTTCTTATAGTATTGTGTGCACACGTTTTTGCAGGTATCATAAGAAGCAATCAAGAATAAGTGAAAGCACTTCAAGTTGTGGATCTACTTCGAGCATAGGACCTTAGGTAAGTTCATCATGTTTTCTTTCTCAAAAGTTAGTTACTTTGATTAGTTACAGATTCTTGTATTATCATTATTATTATTTGCTACATATAAATAAAGTCATCTTGTATGAGTCTCCTCATTAATGATGCCATCCAACCTAATATCCTTCAATCTATATTTCACCTTTATAGATGTCTCCACCACTATCATATAACTAACACATCGATATGTAGGTTGTAAAAGCCTCCTTATTGATGGTTTTATAAATTACTATTGGTATTCCTCGTGAATCCATTCAACTACATTGCACACCTTCATGTGTGAAACCTTCTTCTATGCATCCTACCCTTGAAGCTATTTATTGTGCACCATCCTTAGTTATGCCTTTCCCAAGCTTCATTTGTGTTGACTTCCCCCCACATATCTTGTTTGGATCCTTCTCATTTCTACCTTGCACATATACGTCAAATCTAACACATGTTCGCACATACTCTCCTTTTGTGCCTAGATGCACAAATTCCTTTTCTCCTATCAACAATGCTCTTGCATCAAATTCCCCTTACCAATAAAAACTTGTAGGCCTAACTGATTAGAATCTTGAAGCTAAAATACATGTGATGCAAGGGAAATTTTCATAAATGTCATCTCAAATGGCCACACCAATCTCCTTGATTGGTTGAAGATTAGGGGTATAAATGGAGAATTTGTAAATGGAAATAAATATAGACATGCACCTATAACCTAGAGCTATGTTGAACTCCTGAGTAACAGTAGCTATCACCTTTGACAATCTTGATTGATATTAGTCAATGTTTGAGAAGCTCAAAGAGAAAGGTAAGGTATCTATCTATTAGTGAGTTGACACCCCTAGGGGTAGGGAATTCCTTTCCTTGAGTGATAGAAAAGTTGTACTAATGGGATACTAATGGGATACTAATGGGTTTTTACTATTCATCCCCTTTTGGGGGGCAATGATTTGGAGAGTGTTATGGATCATTGGATTGCTATGAGTAGATGAACTAGGGAATACAATATTTATAAGTTGTTAATGCAAGCCTCCCAAGCAACAATGAGAACATGGGTATCTAAATATCATGACCTTTGAGCCATGATCTTAGCTAGCTCATAATTAGATGTATTTTAACTCTTAATAGTTTCCTAATAACATAGTATAAAGAGTTGTTCTGCTATCCTAATCAATTTTCCTAAGGCGAGGTAAAACGTGTAAATTTTTACCTAAAGATTTCTCATTTTTCTTAATATTTTGATTTCATCTTTCACTTGTAAAGTTTTGACAACTTTGGGGCAAGGCTAGGTAAAACTAGTCTAACCTTTTTCATAACGTTTCCAATATTTCAAGAAATGCTATGAATGTAATCTTTCGATTATTGCATTTGAGGAAGAAATAAAAACATAGACTTGGTCATATTTGTTGTATTTTCATCAGTTTTTAAAACTTGAACATCCTTAATAGGCTATGTGCAGTATAGGACATAGGTTTTCAATAATATTGACTCTCGTATTTAGTGTGTTTCAAGTCGTATCTCCTATGACACATGGCTCTCTAAATTTTCATATATTTTATGATGTGTAGCAAGTACAAAATAATTATGTTTCTATGGGGGACATATAGTTTTGGTGTTGATGGATTAAAATGACCCTACATGGATTGGTTTTTCTCCCTTCCTAAAGTTCAACATAGGCCCTAATTAAAAAAAATTATGCTATGTTTGGATATTGTATTTTTATGCATTATGATTGGGTGTTAAGATGATGACATATGTCTTAGGGATCTATAGTTGAGAGTGGGTAGCGGGAAATAATAATCCACTTTAAATACGGTGAAAGAATTAAGTTGGTGACTCCAATAAAAATTAGTTTATTGATTATGTATTTGTCAGATATGTGATCAATTTGAAATAGTAGTTTATCATATTTTGTGTGGGTTCATGTTCATTCCTTTAATGCCAATATTAATGTATGTATTGAAGTCCGATCCACAAGGAAGGAGAGTGTAACATGAGAAAGGTGGCTCTATCCTGCGTCGCATCAAGTGCTTTCCTCTATAATTTTGTCCCTCCATTTTATTAAATACGGTTTATATGGCGTACCATGTGTCTTGAAAACCTTCTCACCTATCACTTCCTTAAACTATTTTTTCTTCTTCTTGGGCATATGGTTTCATTAATCATTTTTCATGTCTTCCCTAGTGCATAATCTTATGTCACTTTGTAATCTTAGATATCCTTCATATTGAATATCAATATTTGTCAAATTCTTTAGGCAATTCTGCCTTATAATGCATTAGATATTTTGTTAATCTTAATCTCATTTTTAAAAAAAATACGAGAGCGACGTTTTTTCTTGTCGATGGTATTGATAATTCGTCGACTGTATTGAAACTTTGTCACCTGGATTCATCTCGCGGGCCATGACCCAACGTCGTCTTGCGTGCGGCAACAAATTTCGATCGTCTGTCATGTGACGACAACTTTCGGTCGTCTTTCATGCGACAACATCTTTAGGTCGTCTTTCATGCGACGACATATTTCGGTCGTCTTTTGTGCGACACCATCTTTCAGTCGTATTTCGTGCGACAACATCTTTCGTTTGTCTTTTGTGCGACAACATATTTGGGTTGTATTTCGTGCAATGACATTTTTCGGTCGTATTTCGTGCGACGACATATTTCGGTCATATTTTGTGCGACGACATCGGTACTGCATCCTTAGTTTGTCTCACAGGCGACGATATGCTTTGGTCATCGCAATTTCCATGAAACAGGATATGATGTTTGGGGGGTCCAAGATTCGTCACCATGTCCATGACAGAACGTCACGCGTGCAACGAAATAACTGTGGCAAAATGACCCAAATTTACTAGTGATGCAATTCCAACAAGAAGGCCAACAATATAAATTCCAAGGCATTACAACAGGTTCTCCGAAGATCATTAGTTCCCACTGCATGGAAAATTTACTAAAAAAAGGTCATTCTAGCATCATTTCCCAACTCCATTCCATTCAAACAGTTGAGAGACCCCTGGTACACCCAGACCTTCAAGTTATCATTTCCCGCCATCACACTATTTTCCAAACTCCCCAAAGCCCTCCCACCTCCCATATCGACCGTGACAATTCCATTCTTTTAATCTCGGGCAATATTCGTCCGAATATTCACCCTTATCGTCATCCATTTCCTAAAAAAAATGAAATTGAGAAAATTGTCCATGAATTGTTAGAAGTGGGTGTTATCCGTCCTAGTACCAACCCCTATTCTTCCCCTATTTTCATGGTCCTCGAGAAGGAAGGAACTTGATGCATGTGTCCTAATTTTCATGCCCTCAACAAACTTACCATCAAAGACAAATTCCCCATTCCCATCATAGATGACCTTTTGGATGAAATTAGTGGGGCTCAATACTTTACGAAACTTGACCTTTTTTCTAGATACCATCAGATACATATGAAAGAGGAAGACATTCTCAAGATGATATTTCACACTCACGAGGGCTACTATGAGTTCTTGGTCATGCCCTTTGGTCTCTGTAATGCCCCCTCAACTTTTCAAAGTCTCATGAATCATGTCTCTCATCCTTTCCTCCATCACTTTGTGTTAGTTTTCTTTGATGAAATTCTCATCTATAGTAAAACGTGGCCATCCCATCTCACCTGTGTAGATCAAGTTCTCCATCTCCTCTCCAAAACGTTTCCTCAAACAGTCTAAATTTGATTTTGGCATATCCGAAGTTGAGTACCTGGGTCATATTGTTGGCGAGGATGGTGTAAGGGTGGATCCTAAGAAAATTGAAGCTATGCAGAATTGGCCTCACCCTAAAACTCTTAAAAACCTGCGTGGTTTCCTGGGTTTAACGAGATATTATCGTAAGTTTCTTCAAAATTATGTAAAAATTGTGGCTCCTGTAACAACTCTCCTTAAAAAGAATGCTTTAAGTTGGAATCCAACAACTGACCAATCCTTCCAAGCCTTGAAAGAAGCTATGTGCACTACTCCTATATTGGCCCTACCTGACTTCACCAAGACCTTTGTTCTGGAATGTGATGCATCAGGGAGAGGAATTGGGGCAGTCCTCATGAAAGATGGACGATCTTCGGCTTTCACCAACAAATAGTTGTTAGACTGACATTTGGGCCAATCGATTTATGAAAAGGAAATGTTGGCTATTTTGCATGCAATGGATCTCTAACACCCTTATCTATTGGGACAACGCTTCCAAATTAAAACGGATCATCAAAGCCTCAAGTACTTCTTGGAACAACGAATTTTATCCTTGAAGAAACAAAAATGGGTGACCAAGCTGTTTGGATATGATTATGAGATTGTTTACAAGAAATGAAAAGAAAATGTGGTGGTTGATGCTCTTTCCAGGAAATATGAAGAAGGGTTCCTCTTTTCCATCTCATTCATTGTCGTCGACTGACTTCAAGCTATTCACCAGGAATGGTTGCAAGACCCCAAAATTTTCAGTCTAATCCAAAAACTTCAATAGGATCCCCAAGTTTCTCCAAGTTACTCTTGGCACAATGAAGTGTTTCATTATAAAGGTTGCTTGTATTTAAGCAAACATTCAGACCTTAAATCCAAGGTGCTCTCTCAGTTTCATGGTTCACCTACAACGATCCATTCAGGTTTTACCAAAACTTATGAACGAGTCAAACAATCTTTCTTCTGAGATGGTATGAAACATGACATCCTCACCTTTGTGGCTGAATGTGATACATGTCAACACAATAAGGGCGAGACTGTCAAACCTCTTGTTACACTCCAACCGCTTCTGCTTCTACCTACTATTTGGACGAATATTTCTATGGATTTCATTGTTGGCTTACTCGAATAAGGCAATAAGTCAGTCATTATGGTGGTAGTGGATCGTCTTTCCAAATATGATCATTTTTGTGCTCTTCAACACTCGTTCACAACATCTACAGTGGCTCAAATTTTCATGGATAATATCTTCAAACTTTGTGGCATGCCTCATTCTATTGTGTCTTACCATGATCTCACTTTTACCAACAATTTCTGGAAAGAATTATTCAGGCTCTAGGGAACCCAATTGCATCTCAACACATCCTATAATCCCCAGATAGATGGCCAAATGGAAGCGGTCAACAAGTGTTTGGAAACATATTTGAGGTGTTTTTCCTCTGATAGACAACACCAATGTGTTAAGTGGTTACCCCTCACTGAATGGTGGTACAACACCTCTTATCATACTGTCACTCACATGACTCCTTTTGAAGCAGTATACAGACATAAACCACCATCAATTCTCCCATACATGTCGGGTGTCTCCAAGGTTCAAGAGGTTGACCGCAATCTTACAGTCTGAATGACCATTCTCCATACTCTCAAAGAAAATTTGGTCATGGTTCAAAATCACATGAAACAACAGGCATATAAGGGTTGTTCTAAACATCAATTTGTTGAAGGGGACTAGGTTTTTCTCTGTCTACAACCATACAAGAAAGCTTCACTCAAATCCAAACAGTTTCAGAAATTTTCCCCACATTTTTGTGGTCCTTATTCTATCCTCAAACGCATGGGGCCGATGGCCTATAAATTATGTTTTCCCAGTCACTCCAAGCTACATCCTATTTTCCATGTCTCATGCCTGAAGAAAGTGATTGGCACCAAGTGCCACACCCAGACCAACTCACCAAAGTTGGATGAAGAAGGTTCCATTTGGTTGCATCCACAAGCCATATTGGACCAACACGAGCATTGTCTCCGTCATCGCACCATCCATGAATTTTTGGTTCAATGGAAGGATACTCCACTAGAAGATGCCACCTGTGAGCCGACTACCATTCTGCAACAGTTTCCTCATCTTAAGCCTTGAGGACAAGGCTCTTTTTCAAGGGGAAGGGCATGTTAGGGACCTAACCTCCCTAACCCCTCACATAGATAGAATAATATATTTTCCATGTAATAAAGGTTGACATTAGTGAATAGCCTATTTAATAAATGTGAATAAGTCAATGTAAGAAGACCTAATAGAAGCTTCCGCTTCCAAAAATATCTTCCTCTAGAATGTTCTTTAGAAGATAGAATTAATATAAATAAGAGTAGGAGGCACGTGAAAGCTTGTCTTGAGAATTATTGTAATAGAGATATACTCTGGTGGAGGTTTCCCCCTCAAAGAGGCAAGTGAACATTGTTTTATTTGAATAAAGGTATTATTTATGGTATTTCTCTTCTCAATATTTTGTTGTTTCATTGATATCTACCGAATATTCCTATTTTTGCATATTATATTATATCCGATATCTTACATAATGACATCATGGAGTTACGAGAGGCCATTATGGGGGTAAAGTGATAACTTGCAAGATCTTACAAGTTGGCCTTTGGTGGCCTACTATATTTAAGGATGCAAAGGAGTATGCGAAGAGTTGCAATATATGCCAGAGGATTGGAAAACCACTTAGGATGGATGAGTTTCCTTTACATCCAATCAAGGCACTTCAATCTTTTGAGAAGTGGGTTGTTGTTTTCAATGGACCTATTATCCCACCTACCAGACATTCCAAATCCCGTTACAATATCACTGCAACCAATTATCTCACAAGAAGGGAAAAAACAACACCAACTAAGGATTGTTCCATGGACACAACAATTTGTTTCAATTGTTCACACATCATTACTAGGTTTGGCTACCCTAGGATTTGGAAAAGCAATCAATGTCACCATATTCTTAGCACCACCATCACAAATCTCACCTAAGAGTTTGTGATCCAACATCATAAGAGTAGTTTGCATCATCCACAAGCTAATGGTATAATAGAATCCTTCGATAAAATATTGGAGCATGGGTAACTATTTTTTTCCAGGGAACTAATATGATTGGGATGAATGGATTCCAATAATACTTTAGGCTTGTAGAACTACCATAAAGAGATTGAATAAACCAACACCTTTTCAATTGGTTTATTTGTGGGAGGTAGTGATCCCTACTAAATTTGTGGTTCCTGACCAATTTGTTGCAGTACAGGCTACCCACGTGACATAAGAAGATTCAATTTCATAATGACTAATTGAGTTGATGTGGTTGGAGAAATCCAAACTTATAGTCAAATTCCATAAACTGTAGAAAAAGCTAGGCATCCAACTTGTCACGATTGCTACATCAAGACCAAATCATTTGCTAAGGGATATTTAGTTTTTCTCTATGGCATAAGTACCTAAAGCATCTAAGGAAGCTATAGATGCACTGCTTGGGTCCATTCCTAGTTTCAGGAAGCCAAGATACACTACTTGGGTCCACTCCTAGTTGCAGGAAGCTACACATGTAGTCCTATTAGCTTAATTAGATGGTGTTCTCAAGCCAACATGGGTCAATAATGCTTGCTTAAAGCCCTATACCCCAGCCCCGTAATTTAATATTCATGTTCCACTCCTACTCAAAGGAATCTATTTAGGTTAGCTTTTGGTCAATTTTAGTTTTGTTCCTTTTAGTTTGAGTCTTTTTATATGATTTTGTTCATTTTATGTAGGGATATTCTAGTCTTGAGTCACGGTATACCCACATTTTCCCCCATATTGAAATTTTTTCGAGTCATGGTCACACCTTTGTGGTATGGGAAGAGTTAGTCTAGTTTTTGAGTCTAGGCCACATTTTTGGTCCAGAGAGAGGCATCCATATCCAACTACATCAGTCCACTTTTTGAATATGTTTTGTTACCAATTGAGTCCAATTTTACTAGATTTATGATCATTGGTGTTGGATTTTGAAGTTCTAAGAAGTGTCCATGATTGATGATATTAATCCAGCCAAGTAAAGGGAATGGGTTGCATTGGGTTTGGGTCAAAGACATGGGATTAGTTTGACAAACAAATCACACCAAGTGGCCTTTGGGGATTGATGGGATCATTTATGTTCCACTAATTCATAACTTTAATTACTAATTGCGTTGAGAAGGGAAAAGTCTACATTTAAATCCTTTGCATGCATAATGGGATGCATGCCTCACCAACCAGTGGTAGATGCAATTTTTTTTTTTTTTTTTAACTCTAGGGATTAACCGATTTTTCTCAATTTTATTATGTATGTTGTGGTGATCATCTCTAATTCATATTGGAGATCCACATATATTCCACATTGACACAAGTTGACTAAAATGTTTAGCAATTTTGGCCTTCAATCACTCAATTTTACCAAAGAAGAGCATAATACTAGTCTATAACTATGGGGAAGGTCACTAGGCAGGGTGAAGGTAGTTAATGAGCCATTGATACTAAGTCTTGAAACCCAAAGAGAAAGGAAGCCATGGTGGGGTAAATTGTGGATCCATAGGTGGAGGTCATGGGTGATCTCATGGGAAAAGTGAAGCATATGCAACTATCTGACCATGATGTTGTTCATGGTAATCTATTTCCATATTTACAATCATCTATGTATATGGACTAGGTTCATTTGAAGAATAACAAGATTATCCATTTTGGGTCACTTTCCAAATCATGACCTGTCACTTTGTGTGGAATTCTACCAAAGGTGAGTGTTCCTTGTATAGTCTATCGATTAAATACTTCTATATCCATGGCATACGCCTAAACTGGTACACCTTCCCAATGTATGAGTAGATGATTGTATGTGCAAAATCCCACACCATGCACATTGGTTTTATCTATGGCTACTTTCTCTTGACCTTTGCCATGTTCAAATGAAAACCTCCACAGGGTTGATAGATTCAACCTTCTCAAGAGTATCCCATTGTTGTAGTACATTATAAATTTTGGCAGGTTTGTAAGGATGCTCAAAACATTACATTCTATTATGCAACTTTTTCTAAGAGGTATGACATGATGATAATTATTACAATTCTCACCATCTGGGTGCCCAAGTACCATTTAGATGCACATGGATGAAATATTTGGTTCGATATGGACAAGGAGAACACATATGTGCACCCAATTTTGATTTAAACCCTAAGGGTACAGGGAAATGTTTTACTAATACTACTTCTAAGTTGCATGAAGCTGGACAAAGTTACCTACCTCAATTGTTGGGTAGTGGATTTTGGAGAACATTAATTTCTCATAACGATACTTAAAGTAATACTTGGGGGCTTTTTAGAGATTCTTGTAGGGTGATAACTCCTAGAAGTAACCTAAGATTGTGGAGCCACCCAATTTTGTAGTGCCTTTTATTCTGCCCAATCCACGAGTGTCCACAAAGTTGCATGCTAGCATTGCACCTACCATAGCTCCGATTAATTCCACCATTTGACATTATGGTTTACTGTAGGCAGTTGAAAGCAAAGAAAGGGTTATCTTCTATAGAGGAGACATTGAAAGCCTTCTAGGAGTATGCAGAGACAAAGGCCATCAACATTTCATTAGTCCATATGATGATCAATGATTATGATTACCTCAATGGAATTCATGGCATCCTCATTAAGTATGAAGTATAGGGAACATAGAGTCCTTCCCCTTCTAAATAACATGCACAACAATCAAGAGAAGTTGTGGGCACACCATAGGGTGACCTACAAGAGGGTATGTAGGTGGGCATTGGAGGTTTGAGCATAGGCAAAGGGATGGATGGTTTTGGATATGCTAATGATACAAACCACCACTCCCTAGGTCTGAATTATCTTCTAGTAGATGTATAACAATGGGAGAAGGACATATTGATGGAGGAGGTTGAAGAGAAAGTGAAAGAGACAATCTATGCTCCTAGAGAGATCATTTCTTCCATCACCACTACTACACTTCCCTCCTATTTGAATTAATTATTGGCTATGGTGTAAATTGAGCAGTTAGCACAAGGCCCTACTTATTGCCAGGACATACTAAGGGTCTGCTAGGAGCATACAAACAATACAACCTACTTGATCAATGCCACTCAAAGGATGGTCCTCCATATCTTCAAACAATCATAGGCTAACCTAGATTCATAAGTAGACATGTTGATTTAGTTCGAATAGTCAATTTCCAATGGGTTACCATTGAATTAGAGCCCGCCTTGGGGACTTCGACTTGATGTGTATGGAAAACAAACCAATGTGAAGATTTGGTATACTCTAGACTTATTACAGATGGCTTGATTGATTATGGAGGAGTATATAGTAGGTTGCTCGAGCTTAGCAAATACACAAAAAGTTTCAATAGGCTCACCAACAAGTATGCATCTAGTTGGCCAAGGTTACTTTAGACATAAAAATGTAGATACGAACAAGACAATGCTTGGAGAAAGAGTTTAAGTATGGGTTTGTTTAGAGAACTTATGGCCCAATCTAAAGTAGGTTACCTTAGAGTTAGAATCCTTTGCACTAAAGTGTCCACTATTTAGGGCATTAGATACTACTTGTTCTTCTTGGAGGTCGTTGTAGAAATTTAAACTTTCTTTACAGGTTGAGTTATATACCGAGCCTAACCATGATGACCAATAGTTTTAAGGGCTTATGGATAGGGTAGTTCCCCTCATCTCTGAAGGACAAAATGCACAAGCACAATTATGGATAACTATGGAGGAGAGCTAGCTGATATAAAACACACTTTTGGATTGGATGGGACTTCTTTAGCAATTTGAGCAATAATGAAAGAGTTGTGGGATATGATCTTATAGATGAATAGTGAATCTCACTCTCTCACCAACCCTTTGGATCAAGTAGCCAAGTTCAACGAGATCCAAGTCGTTGATGATCAATTAACATCCCTGCATGATGTCGCACTTACTGATAAAGCTACTTTGAGATAATTTTAGCTAGCTACACATGTTGCTTATTTAGAGTTACAGTAATTGAATTTATTTGTAGATATATAGTGGTAGGTTGTTCTATAGATGCAACCCCCAGAGCCAAATAGTGACAAGACCCAAGACTTCACTCTCAAGGCTTCGATCTTAATGGGTAAATGAACCACAAAGTTGGACACCTTCAACTGTTTTTCATACCGTACCTTAACATTGGCACCTAAGTTGGTCCCTTCATTAGAAGGGAATGCATAAGAGCAAGTTTCAATAGAGCTATGGAGTTTACTCGAGGGTGATTCAACATGTCTAGTTAGGGCTTGTTGGTCTCTTCATTTTTGGATGTCACAAATAATGGAAAAAAGAATGACATCACAACACTTGGACAATCCCACTTGTGTCACATGGAGTTAAAGTCAATTACACGGAAGATGGAGAAGATCCCTTGGTTTGTGGCATATTTAAACTAGTATTTATATCATATAATGAATTTTATTGTGAATCCAACTAAGTTAGTTAGATTAGGGTTTTGACATAGACAAGAACAACCAATAAAATGAATTACATAAGTAGTCCCTTCAAGCTATGAATAGTGAGACCTTTCCCTCACATGGATTGAAAATGATAGCTCTTGCCTACACTAGACCTTTTATGGACACCTACGTGGATACTAATATCCAAATAGAACCAATAGTTGGAATATCAACATCTTTTACCTAAAAATTACCCTCATTTAAAGTTGGGGATAAACTAATTCATGTAGGATTAAAAAATTGGAATATGGGTAACAATGAAATGTTACTTATAACTAGCCAAGACACCCTATGCCAATGATCCAAGAAATTGACTAAATGCATTCATCTATAGACAAAGTTTGCACTACAAATTAGTTTGGGTCTTCCAACGGTATTGAACATAGTTTATACAACAATACACAACATTGATTTACATTTTCTATGAAAAGACTCTTTTCTATCTACCAATAGAGAGATTTAGCAATCCATAAACAAATTTTCAATTGACCATTTATATATCGTATTGAAGATGATGAATGTAATAGTCTATAGGAAGTGTAATGCACATGAAAATCAATTGTATAGAAGTTGTTCAATACCCAAACTTAGGTATCCACTAAAGAAACCACCACAAAGTTGAGCTATGAAATGGAAAAGGCAAAGACTGCCACAAAATCTCCACCTTAGCCTCAACTCACTACAATACTGTAGAGATTATCCATGGTTATACATCAACTATAAATATTACAGTACCTAGACCAATACTTGATCCACCACTTTCCCACCTTCCTCTTAACCTATCTCCTTCTTTGGGCTAGTCAGTATTTTTTTTCTTCTACAACTTAGGCTATTCCTTCATTTACCTAGTGGATTAGGCACGACAGTTACAGGACATAGTGCTAGGGATACAAAGGTTATTGAATAAGGGTGCAATTAATTGAAATACTAATAGGCAAGACAAACCATCAACAATTCTTGTGAGTTGGGTTGTCTAAACAATTCTTGTGAGTTGGGTTGTCTAAACAATTCAACATGGTTAGAGTATAGATACTTATGGCAACTCAACACTATATGAGATTCAAGAAAGATAACAATGTATATGGAATAAAGATAGAATATGAAAACAAGCTGATATCACAAGGGAAAGATAAGCATAACTGAGAAACTTGGATGTTGTAATGAGGGATTTTTTAATTTATCTTTAAATAAGGAAAGGGGATGAGGATGGAGAACTATTCACATTGGGAAAACTCCAAGAGATGAAGGAATCATGTCTCAATAGTCAAGAAGGTATCGTCCACATTTAAGACAAATAAATTAATATTTATTGTGCTCCACTAAATTTAATTAAAATAGGCCACATATCCTTTTCATTACATATGCCCACTTGAAGACAAGTGGAGAAATATTGGGAGTGCTCCACTAATTTAAAAACCATAGGGAGAAAATTCATGTATTCTTTTTGTCACATAGCCCACCTTAAGACAAATGGAGGAATATTAGGAGTCCTCCACTAATTCAACAACCATGGAGGAAATCTCATAAATACCTTTGACAAGAGATATTGTGTCTGATTTTTCCACCGCCATCTTTCGCTCTTGTTGGTCCATATCCTCTTTGTGCTCCTAGTAGTCTTTACCATGTGCACATTTTATTGTATTATATATATTTATTTTCCAATTTTGCAATATAATAACTTTACGTGTTGGATTAGCATGTCAAACTAAAAAAAAAAAACTTAAAAACATACCACTAAGTATAAGACTCAATATTCTCTAGTTGGGCCTTAGCCTTAGGCTCCATACTAGGAATATTAACAATATATGTACATCATGGTTTGCTCAAACTTATCCCACATGACTAAAATATTAGAAAAATAAATCACAACGATATTTATTTACATGTTCAATTATATCCCGAGGGTCAAAATTGGGGTATTACATTCCCCTCCCCCTTGGAATAACATCATGCTTGGTGTACTCTCTAGTTTATAACAAATATGGGTATGCCTCCATAATGGCATCCTCTAGCTCCCATGTAACCTCATTTGGTCCATAGTGCTCCCGCTACACCTTTACCTCACCGATGTCTATGTTCCAGAGCAATGCTACTTTCCTGTCTAGGATGCATAGTGACTCTACTTGGAATTCTCCCTCTAGTTCCATCTAGATCAACACCAAATCAATTACTTTACTAGGATAATGCACATGCTTGTTTAACATAAAAACATGAAAAACATTATGAACTCCAATACTAGTAGGCGATGCAATTCGGTATGCAATTGGTCTTGTTCTATCTAGGATTTCAAATGACCATAATATTCGGGTGCTAGCTTGGCACAAATCCTAAGTTTTAAGGAACTATTTTTTCATTTTACCTTGAGGAAAACATGATCCCCAACCTTAAATTCCCTCTGAATTATGTTCTTATTTTCATACTTTTATATCTATCTTGGGATGCCTTCAAATTTTACTTAATTTTAGCAACCCGTTCTCCCATTTCCTCAATCAATTTTGGCCCAAGTGTAATTATGTCCTTGGAATTATCCCAACTTATTGGAGTGTTGCATATTCTACCATACACAGCTTCAAATGGACTTTGGATGCAATATGCTTATTGTTGTATGAAAACTCCACCAAGTGGAGATAATCCTCCCACTTGAATGGTTTGTTCATCACATACAACAAAGCATGTCCTCTATTACCTAGTTTACTCTTTTAATCTACCCATCAGATTATGGATGGTATGTTGTGCTAAAATTTAACTATATGCCCAGTTCCTTAAAGGGACTCTTATAAAATTTTGAGGTAATCTTTGTGTTCTTATCAAAAGTGATTGCCTTATGTATCATGTGCAATCCGAATACCTCTTTTATAAAGATATATGTCATGTCAGTTTTCTTACTTATGGATCTATCTCAAATGAAATTATTTACTCTAGGCAATTTATCAACTACTATGATAATGGAATCATGTTGCCTTAAATTGTTTGGTAGAATGGTGATAAAATCCACAATTAGAACATCCCAATCTTGTTTTGGAAGATTTATTGATTATAACAATCCCTTTAGGTGTTGATGATTGGCCTCGACTTGCTGACATTTCAAACACTTGGAAATGTGCTTAGTAACATCTTTCTTCATTCTTAGGCAATAGTATTGC
>ML826503.1:5390-16222 GCA_009831015.1 Picea engelmannii
CCCAATATCTATAATATATTGAATCTATTTTTCACAATTAAAAAAAACCCTTTATGAATGAACGTGATATGATATTTTTCAACAAGGTGAAGCCCCCACGACCTGTTCATGCAACATTTGTATTGTTGTAGAAAAATACTCTACATTGGCAATTCTCATCTCTGCCTTTCCTAGATATATAAGTTCAGAAATGTCTCTTGGGTGCATAACATACACTATTTGAAATGGACTTTTCATGATACTTTTGTTAGGTGATTCGTTATAAGAAAACTCAACTTGTGTAAGAACTTGATCCCACTGACTTCTATGCTCACTTACCAAACTCTTTATTAAGTTTCCCAAGCTCTCGTTTACAACTTCTATTTGCCCATCAGTTTGTGGGTGATAGGTTGAACTCAAAGAAATGTATGTTCCAAGCTTCTTCCACAACGTCCTCCAAAAATGTCCAACAAATTTAGTGTCTCTATTTGAAACTATACTTTTGGGTAATCCATGCAATCTAACAATTTCTCTGGAAAAAAAATCGCAATATGGGTTCCATCATTGATCTTATAACAAGGTACAAAATGTGCCATCTTTGAGAATCTACCCACAATTACAAAGATTGAATCATTTCCCCTTTGCGTTCTAGGTAAACCCAAAACAAAATCCATGCTTATGGCATCACATGGCCTACTTGGTATGAGAAATGGCTTATATAAACCTATATTTTGTTGATTTCCCTTGGCATACTAACAAACTCTACATCTTTATACAAATTTCTTAACATCAGATCTCATACCTGGCCAAAAATAAGAAGAACTTAACTGAGCATAAGTTTTATCATGTCCAAAGTGACCAGCTAATCCTCCATTGTGCTTATCTTTCAACAAGTTATCCCTCATTGAGCAATTTGGAATGCAAAATTGACTTCCTTTGAACAAAACTCCCTCCTAGATCATATACTCTAACCAAGGACTTCTATCTCTGATCACTGGATTCTTGCATGCTTCATAGGCTTCCTTAAATTCTAGGTCTTCTCGGTACATTTATTTGAGATGTTCAAACCCCAAAGTACTCACTTTGAATTCC
This sequence comes from Picea engelmannii, assembly GCA_009831015.1. Lineage (NCBI taxonomy): Eukaryota > Viridiplantae > Streptophyta > Pinopsida > Pinales > Pinaceae > Picea > Picea engelmannii. The sequence continues at coordinate 6,462 of ML826503.1, forward strand.
TGCAAAACCAAACACCTCCTGCTCAAAGAATATGCAACTTTTTTAGCACTCCCAATGATATGTTTAAGAATAATTGCAATTTTTTGCATAAATTCTACCCATTTAGCATGTCTCTAATTCAACTTCTCCTACTTCATTATAAACTGCAAAGAATGATTGTCGGTATACAAAATAAATTATTTGGGCATTAGATAATGCCTCCATTTCTTCAGAGCATGTATCACTACATAAAATTCCTTATCATAGGTTGAGTATTTTTTCTTGGCATCATTCAATTTCTCACTGAAATAAGCAATAGGATTATCATCTTGACTTAGAAAAACACCAATGGCCATTCCACTTGCATCACACTTGACTTGGAAAGGTTTATGAAGAATTGGAAGCACCAAAATAGGTTGTTCAGTGATCTTTTATTTCAACCATTTGAATCCCTTTTTAGCTTTCATTGTCCACTTGAATGGCTTTCATTCCTTCCTAATAGTTTCAACTATTGGAGCGCATATTCTACTGAAATTTCTAATAAATTTCATGTAGGAACTTGTCAATCCATGAAAAAATCTTACCTCATAAATATTCCTTGGAGAAGGCCACTCCTCCTTGATTGCTTTCACCTTCTTTGGTTCCATCTTCAATCCATCTCAAGAGTTTAAAAATACCAAATAAACTATCTTTGTCTATATGAAGGAACATTTCTTCAAATTTATCAAAAGTTTCTCCTGCTACAACTTTCTCAATACCAACCTCATAAACCTTAAGTGTTCTTCCATTGTTCTATTGTAAACAAGAATATCATCTAGATATGCAATCACAAACTGACCAATAAAATCCTTAAGGACTTCACTCATGAGCCTCATGAATGTACTAGGTGTGTTGGTCAAGCTAAAAGGAATGACAAGCCATTCATACAAACCATCATTGGTTTTAAAGGTTGTCTTCCACTCATCTTCCTTTCTCATCCTAATCTGATGATATGCACTCTTTAATTCAATCTTTGAAAAATAATTTGCACCACTTAGACATTCCATCAAATCATCCATATGAGGTAAAGGAAATTTGTACCTTATTGTTATCGTATTTATTGCTCTAGAGTCTGTACACATTCTCCAGCTTCCATCTTTCTTTGGACTCAAAACAAATGGTATTTCACAAGGGCATAAACTTTCTCTGACCAATCCCTTATCCAGCAACTCCTGAACCTGATTTATAATTTCTTCATTCTCCTTGGGTGTCTTTCTGTAGGCATATTTGTTTGGTAGACTTTCTCATGGAATCAAGTCTATGTGATGACTAATGCTTCTTATGGGTGGTAGGGAATTAGGAAACTCATCAACAATGATATTAGTAAACTCATCAAATAATATTTGAATTTAACCAGGTAAATCATTTAATTTTTTGTTGGTAATTACTACTCTTGGTTTACCAATCAAAACAAATTGCACCTCCTCTTCTTTCTTGAATTCCTGCAGCAGTTCCTTTCCACTCATCAACAACACACTTATACTAGCTTCTTCCTTAGCCCCTTCATCTTTCAATGGAAATAAGTGTCCATCCTTTTCAAGAGTATAGGTGTTCCTTCTTCCATCATGAACAACTTTCCTATCATACTTCTATGGTTTTCCCAACAAGATATGATAGACATCCATAGGCATGACATCACATAATATTTCATCCTTGCAACTACTAATCTAAATTTATATCTTACATTGTTCACTTAGCAGAATCTAATATCCTTTATGCAACTAGGACACTTTGTATGGATTAGAATGTGCCATCCTCTGTAATTCCAACTTCTCTACCATCTCTATAGAAACTGTGTTATTTGTGTTTCCACTATCAATGACCACCTTGCAACATTTCCCCTTTGACCTACACATGGTTCTGAATAAACTATTTCTCTATGTTGGTTCATGAACCTCCTTTTTTTCCTTAATCAAAACTCACTTCAACATTAATGATTCACCCATCTCAGGAGAATCTTCTTTCACTTATGCATCCATTGTCTCTTCCTTAGATTCTATAATGTGGGCCCCTCTCTGGTTTGTTGACTTGTTCTCAAGACAATCCCAAGACATGTGTCATGCTTTTCCACAAATATAACACATGATTTCTCTTCCTCTACCTCTACATCTTGATAAGAATCTTCCACCTCTTGAATCTCCTCCTCTAGGAGACTAACTACTAGAGCTTCATTCCTCTCTCTTTGAATCCTGAAATCTTCCTCTATTGGATGATCCCTTTCCTCTTGGTGTACTCATGCCTTTGCTCTTTTGGCTCTACTTCCTGGCCAATTTCTCTTCCTCCTTTAGGGTTGCTTGGTAGTAATATTCCATTGTTCTCAAAGATAAAAGGTTGATCTCATATTGAATATCATACCTCAGTCCATTTATCTGGAAATATTCTCAACATCCTTTTTTATGTGGTCTGCCCTGATATTCAACCTATAAAATTCTTCAGTGTACTCCTTCACTGTCATGGCTTTCTGTCTCAAATTTTGCAATAGTATGAATAGAATCAATTGATAGTCCTTAGGCATGAATTTGATTTTGAATTTAGCTACCATTCTGTCTCAGCTTCTGATTTTAGCTTTGCCTTTCCTCCCTCGATCTTCCTGCAACTCATCCCACCATAAATTTGCATGGCCTTTCGGTCTTGTCATTGCATGGTTGAATTTATTTTCTTCATCCACCTCCTCATAGTCAAAGTAATTGTTCGTTGCATTGATCCAATCTAGTAATTCATCTACATTCAAGTTACCCTCATACATAGTCACTTCCATATTTGGTCTGGCTCCCACCTTTGTGACCAATCTCAACAATTTATCCTCTAATGTTTCTCCTCTTGATGCTCCTTATGCTTCCTCATTAGAGATTGTATCTTCATTTTCACCGACATCTCCTATGTCAGGTTCTCTTCTCTGAGCTATCTCCATGACTTCCATCCTTTCCTAGATGCACTTCAGATCCAACCGCAACTCCTTCGTTACTACATTTCTTTCTCGACCTCCTCGTTTGGGTGGCATGATTCCTGCAAGATACAAATTTTTTTCTCTCATACCATTTGATGCAGACCAACCAGGTCCAATTTGACTTGAACAGAGTCCTCGAACAACTCTTGTAGTTGCTTTGTATCGACTTCCCTGGTTTCTCTAATCGACCTTGGATCCTTCTTTGACAAAGCCCCAAGCCGCTCTTTTCATGCACCAATGAACAAGTTACTTCGAGTGCCTTTTCTCCCTTTGGTGCTAAACCTTTAGTCCCATTGAATGAACGCTCGTCCTTGGGCCAAATTCATCGTCGTTGGAGTTCCCTAGCTAGGGAGAACTTACAGTGCTCAATTGTCTCATCCTGATGACATATATATCATCATCAGTGTTTTATCAATGAGAGAAATACACCTGCGTTCAATTGTCCCGAAGATATGCATCCACTCCTATCAGTCTAAGCCATTGATCCGGATTGAATATTTAATCGTCGTCATTGATCAAATTTAACCTCACCAATATTCCCTTCAACTTTCGTCGTTGATATTCCCTTCTGCTCGAATCCTCACCATGGATTCGTTAAACTTTACTTTAGTTATTTTCGTCGGCCCCACTCGTCGTCGACACATTTACCAACATGTTGTCATCAGCGATTAATTTTCGCCATCTCCTTCACATTTATCATTGTCGAAAACCAAGACGATATATATCATCGTTGGCTCACTTCTCATCGGCACGGTTACCAAACATGTCATCGTCGATGACCTAGCCCTGTTATGCCTTTATCGTCAGCAACTTCAATCTAATTTTGAATCCATAGCAAGTATTTGCACGTGGTCACCTACAAACACAATGCCTTCTCGCACTACCCAAAAAAATTATACGCAAATTTTAAAACCCAAATATACAGGAAAAACATGATTCCACAAACAATGATTTTTATTAAGACATCTGAAGGAATAATATTACAACATGAAGGCTCCATTCCTTCTTGGTCTCTTGGACTTCCGCGCATACACACTCTCACTCACCACATGATGTCTCTTTTTTCTCTTCATTACAGAATACAAAACTATATCTAGGAGCTCTCGGGTAGCTCACAAACCAACAAATCCCGAGCCATCTCAAAAAAAACCCCAAATCTAGAAATTGTTCCTAGAATTCAGTAACAAATCAACACTTATCAAAAAAAAACCCAATGAAGATATCTTCTAGAGACACTTCCTACAATTATTACAATAAAAATAGGAAAACTTAGGGAACCAACTCCCTTGGTAAATGGTTTTGACCTCCTTGGTCAATCTTGAAATTAACATGATCGATGCTCCTGCATCAAATTCATGAAATACAACATACATTAGAGGGAAGAAAAAATAGTGCCCAGAAGAATCTGAGATAAAAGATATCCAACTCCCTTCTAGATTTTCCCTATTAAAGAAGATCTTTGAGAGGTCCGGTCAACCTTTTATGGATTTGTAGAAGTGTGTAGCTTCACCTTTGCAACCTGTCATGCTGAAAATGTCCTTCCAACAATGGGGCCTTAACTCTATAAGCAAGTTAACGGACAACTTAAGCAGTGGTCATCAATGCATTATCATGGCAACTAATCACTTGACTAAACATGTTAAACCATATTAATTAACAATGTAGTGATTGAAGGCCTTAAAGATGAAATCATCACTAAATTGGGGTTTTCAACAAGGATTGCTAAGAGAGAAATCCACCAATAAAATCCCATTTGAAATGGTGTACGGGGTAGAAATCACATTGCCAATTTATGTAAAGATCCATGCCTACCAGATTCTACAACATCTCCCCTTCAACTAATGTAATGATCCCAAGCCATTATGCAAGGATCATCACGGTTTTGGTGTCTTTTTAAAACTTTTTCTGGTTGTGGTATTTCGTCAAACAGTTTGTTGATCTATTTGTTTAGATGTGTTTATATGTGTGTATGTAGAAAATAATGGAAAGAGATAACCATGGAACATACCTCAACCATATGCAATAAGATAGACAAGCCAAAACATATCAAATCTTCTTTATTCATAAAATAGAGAAACCTGCTACAATGAAGATGTCGATCTGGAATGCTCAACAGATGGCCAAGAAGATAGACAATAGATAAGAGCTGCTACAAAATGCTCCTGCTAATACAAAAGATGCCTCCAAAGGCTGAATAAGAAATGAAGATCAATACGAGCAGATCTGAATGCCAAACTCTCCAGCTGAAGAATGCCACGCTCCAATAGAAGGCTGAAATCCTCAATAACTCAGCCCTACTGCCAAAGGTGTCCAATCACCCTAAGAAATATGCCAAATGATAGATCGGGTGATGGTAAGAACAACCCAGGTGCCTGAATCTCCAAGATCCCTCTCAATCTCTGTAGATATGAAATCCCCCACTGAATGGTGCGCCCCACTGGATGACTGAAGCCCTAGATAATTCGGCCCTACTGAAGGAGGCCTCCAAATGCTCTGAAACTCTCCAGAAATATAGATCAGGACACTGCAAGTCAATAGGTGAAGTCTCAGGGTCAGATCTAAAGTATAACCCCTCCAAACGGAATAGATCGGGATCTCAAAAATGCCCTCCTTCTCTTCACTTTGCCCCACTACTCAAGAAATAATATGAGCCATAAAACTATCTCAGAAAGCACTAGATCTGATGTCCAAGGCTCTGTAATGAAAACCCAAGTGATAGAATCCTCAACGGCCCTGCCAATCTCCTACAACGAATCTCTCTCTAAAGATGGTGTGCTCCCCTTGCTGGAAACCCCCAATGGTGTGCCCTCCTCCTCTTCCTGTGCCTATGCCTGTGTAGAACCTCTTGCACTGATGTAGATCTGACTAGAATGGTGTGGGAGAGTATTGCATCTTCGAGACCAAGCTTGGGACAAGCTAGGTGGAATATTTCACCACCGAATCGTCCTCTAGGGTTTGTTAAGTCAAAACCCTCAAAACCCCCAAGAGATGGGCTCACTAGCTAAAGCCAGATATCAAATTGATAAACATATATGAATCCCTGAGAAGAGGCCCTTGCCTTTCCTTTATACTTTTTGGCTCACCTTGTCCCTCCAAATTGAATTTCATTTTATTAATATTTAATTAATTAATTAAATCACTTTAATTAATTAATTAACCTTTTTACCTTTGAAAAGCTCCTTATCTCTCCTTGTGGCTTCCTTGGCCACTGAAAGTCACTTCTAGCCATCCCATCCTGTAGTGTTGCTCCTCTCGATTCCAATGAGCTATTACACTGAGAGGTTCCTCCAAGTAATGTGCCCAAAATGATCTCTTCAGTGAATTCCATTGACTTATAGCTCAAAATAGTGAAAATCATGGAAATCGTCGGAATGCAACGGAACCAAAGACAACCTGTGCAGAATGGATCATGATGATGGAATATGATGAGAAATGAAAGATGGACCCCACAATGCCTCTCAATAACCCATGTACTCGCTATAACCTCCATCTGGTTACTCTGGTCATCATAACCCTCTACACTGTGATGATGTCCCAAAGTGGGGACATTACAGTCCTCCCTGCTAGAAAATTGTTTGTCCTCAAGCAATACCCAAATCCCCCGAAGTGAAATACCAGGATCCCATGTCCACCTATGGGATACATAGTAGAACCCATCCAATGATGAATAATAGCACACTCCACCCCCTGGATCCCATATCAGGAAGTGAACTGCAATACTCTGTGAAGAACAGTCCTGGAAGATATCAACCCTGTGAACCTCCTGCACCTGACCCATGGCCTCATCTCAGAATGAGTCCATCCTCCAAATCTCTACCAATATCCACACGGTCTCCATCAACTGCACATGATGATGCCAGAATGAGGTACTGCAAGATCTTCGTGAGGCACCCTCAAGCGTTGTACTAAATGGAAAGTTAGAATAACTTTCCCCTGCAATGGTCCACTCTCCCCTGTCGGTCAATGAACTGCTCAATCCTGCAATCCTTGGGTCCCATGCTAACCTCTATCGACAATCCTCCTGCTGACACTGCACTACTCTGTCCACGACTGTCTGTCCCCTGCATACATAAAGGATCTTCCTCGCCGGGATCCTCAAGCTGAAATACCTGTGACCACCAAACCTACTGCCCAGAAATTGTATTGGCATAGACACCTCTGTAGAAGAAGTACCTATCCAAATGTCTCCATGCCATATCATGATGATCAAGAGGAAGAAAAGGTCTCACCCCATAGGACAAGTACCTGCCGACCCACTCCAAACCAACCCAAGGTGGAGTGTGTGGCTCTCTGGCGCCACCTGGGTCATCAAGTAGTGAAACATCCTGCTAACCAAGTGAATTCCCAGATCCCATGGAAAACTTGGAATTTTATCACTTCCAGTCTCCGCTAGCTACTCCTGTGCTGGGTTGATCACTGTCAGAAGCCCACTGCGCTCATCTGTCATCACCAGGTCTATGATGCTCACCATCACACACCAAGTCTCAACTGTCTGTCTAACACGGTCCACCTCTGACCTGTTGTATGTCGTAAAAGTACTCATGTCATATAGTCTCAGCCTACTCACTCTCCATGCTCCCATCCATGGCCTATCCCTCCTCATGCTGTTGTCTATGATAAAAGTGTCAGGACAGGCTAATAGAAACATCTGCAGCTGACTGTAGGACTGGGAGGTGTCACATACTTTGGTCAATCCCAATGATTTGACCAGAAGCTCGTCCATCGGTATCCATGAAAGATGCTCTCCTGTGGTCATCACTGAGTCGCAACCATCTAGTACAACCAAAAGTAACCCCTTCGACTATTGGTCAACCAACCTCCATCTCTCATCTACCATGCAACTGCTGACATGGTGAAGGTGATCTCCTACAACTATGTGCTGCTGCAGAGGAGTGACATCTACATACTCCCCTGAGTGTGTCTCCTCCATGCAAGGCACTATACCCCTCTGAATGCCACCATACACCTCGGCATCTCTCTGTGAGCTATCACTCATCACGGTATGCTCCGACATACTCATGTCATCTCCCGTAAGCTCATGCTGCATCACAGATCCTGGGCGTACGACTGGATCAATCTCTATATGGAGATCAACCACTCCCAAGACACAAATGGAAGTGTCCCCCATCGACTGGTGCTCCTCTGCTAGATTATAAACATCCTCTGTCAATGTGACTAACTGATACATCTGACTATCCACTAAGACAGATGAAGTGGATCTCTGACGAATCTCCTCAAGAGACCCATCTGATATAAACTCTGATTCTTGAAGGGAGGTCTGTGTGCCTCTCAAGAATCCTCGAGTGCTCTCCAACTCTCGAGTGAGTCGGTCTACCTCCAACTCCTTCCCCCTCAGGGCCCTATGATACAACTCGCCAATCCCTAGTAGGTAGTCTCTATCTATCAACAACTATTGGTAGTCAGTCCTCATCATAGACACTCTCTCCCGGAGAGTGTGAAAATCATCCATGGAAAATCCTCCATCTGAGCGACCCTGTGCCACTGATGCTCTCCAACCATAATCTACCATCATTGCATGCATGTCATCAATATGTCTAGTAGTTGCCCTGATCATAGCCTCACTAACTCCCAACTGTGTTGCTAAGTGATGTGACTCCTGATCATAGTCATGCTGAGGTACCCCCTCATGCCTCTTACTGCTAGTGCTATCACTAACAACCCTCTCCGCAAAAGATAAAGTGTTGAATTGCCTGTTGTCTACTGTGCCACTAGGTCTTCCCATACATAACTGCACATCATCCTCAACTACTAGCTCCCTCTGAGTCATACTGTATCCAGTGTGAGTAGTTGTATCCTCCTGTGTACTCAACCTTCTACTATCTTCTGTGCCTGGATCCCATGGAGATGTATCCAGACATGTGCTATGGTCATCATGACTGCTAAAAAGTGCATCCTCATCAATGCAGACCGATCCTGGAAGTAAGTGCTCCATAAACCTGTCATCCTCTGGAATCTACTCAACCAATGGAGTCTCCAACATCTGCGACTCCATCTCCTCTGGTTGACATGTATGTGTGAGGTCAACTGCTGGTACATCCTGTACCTCCTCCTAGATCTGTGGGTCTACCTGTCCATGGTGTGCATCCCTCACACTAGGCTCATCCATCATACCTGACGTGCCACTAATCTCCTCATCTAACGTGGCTATCATGGGTGTCTGAACAGGTGTCAGATGTGTCACGGCCCCCATAGGAAGCTCATCATCTCTAGGTGCTAACACGTGTGACTCCTCACTAGTGTCACCACTCTGCTGAGGCGTAAGGTCATCAATGGTATGTGACGCGTCTACTGAGACACTGGGGCTATCGTCATGTCCATCCAGCTACCTATCCACTACACAAGGCTCATCCTCCTCCTCAAGCGTGCAAGCATCACTAGCCTCTGTGCAAGAGTCATCATCACTATCCTCTGAGGTAGAGTCACTATCACTAGCCTCTGTGCAAGAGTCAATGTCATCATCCGACTGCTCTGAATCCAAATCTATCGCTCCATCCTCACACACCTCACCCTCACTATCATGACATGCCTCAATAATGCGCTCCTGATCTTTACCCCTGCACCTATGATCTAGTTCCCACGGCCCCTTGCAACTGTGGCAAGGTTGCATGCTCCTACTGGGCGTGGGTTTTCTATGTTCTTCCCACCATATAGTTGCTTCTTTTTTCTTTTCACCTGCTATGATCATCCCCTGTAAAATATCCCATTTGCTCCAATGGGGATTTCTAAAGGCTGCATATTGTAGGAAGGTTATTGTAGCCTTAGTTTCCTTGCTAAG
>ML826503.1:17753-42743 GCA_009831015.1 Picea engelmannii
TGTAGTGTTTCTCCTCCCAATTCCAATGAGCTATTACACTGAGAGGTTCCTCCAAGTAATGTGCCCAAAATGACCTCTTCAGTGAATTCCATTGACTTATAGCTCAAAATAGTCAAAATCATGGAAATCGTCGGAATGCAACGGAACCAAATCCAACCTATGTGGAATGGCTCATAATGACGGAATATGATGAGCAATGAAAGATGGACCCCACAATGCCTCTCAATAACCCCTGTACTCGCTATAACCTCCATCTGGCTACTCTGGTCACCATAACCCTCTGCACTATGCTGATGTCCCAAAGTGGGGACATTACAACTAAGATATATTTCAAATCAGAATCAACCAACTTATCAAACTTGATCAAAGAAGTAGAAAATCCTTTGACCACTTTGCAAGAAATCAAGAAAAGGTCGAAGGAAAAATTAACAAAAAGGCAAGTCAGCCATGGAATATTCGTGGAGGTGATCTTGTTCTCATACATAATGAAAATATCAAAAGGTCAAGAAAAAATGGCAAGTTCGAAACTCTATCGTTGGGACCTTATAGAACCAAGGATACTACAAGTAATGATTATTTATATCTTATTCACTTGGATGATGAGAGATTTCCCTTGCCCCGAAACAATCTTTTAAATTTGTTCTATGAATATAATATATGATGCCATAGGGCATCCTTGTAAATTAGATTAGAATGAATAAGATCTTTAGAATTATCATTAGATTTACTTTATTGATTTATGTGCTTTGATTTTTGTTTTGGAATAAAAGTAAAATTATTCTCATATGGTATACGTTCTTCCTTTGAAATATGATGCTACTAATTATTTTCCATGTTACTTTCAAGCATTTATTTATTATCATCTTGAGAAGTGACAAGGAACTTGTGTCTTCGTCCCTCTCCATGTATCTAATACCTATTTGGTGAGAATGTTTCAAGCTAACTGATTTTTGTAGGGCGTTCTCATGCACTCTCACGCATAGCACATGTCCCCGAGTTGGAGCAAGTTGTTGTTAGAATAAAGTTGATGTGCTTGTTTCACCATAGACAATGCTACACCATTGTCACCCATCCATAGGCACAAAATGTTGATTTTTCTACTTAAGCAATTATCTAGTTTAGCAATCTTTTACTTATAAACCATTAGCACAATAACTGCATATAAAGGATCACTGAAAGAATAGAATCCATAGAATACACAATATTTATCGTAGGAAAATTCTCTAGGGGGAAAACAACCCAACAAACTTCCTCAATATAGATCCACCAACCAAGAATAATGTCTCTCTCCATGAGAGAAATAAGAAAGCAGAAGATCCTCCTCTAACCCTTCACTAGGGAAGAGTAGTGCACCACTTAACCAAGAGATACCCAAGAGATAAGCCAAGAACCACCATGATGTAACCTCCTAGTTGTAGTAGCATCTCCCTCTGAGACTTGTGCATGTCCTCTTCTTAGTTGCAGAGCTAGTGTGTCAGTGTAAAAATGAGGCATTGGCCTCCCTTATGAATAGTAGTCTGGACAGCCTAAAATTAGGTCTAGGCCGACCTGTCACTTTATCTTTCTATTTTTTGTTTTACATGTCAAGGCATAATAGGGCCTAGTTAAAAAATATAATATAATAATATTCTTTAAGGTTTGTCTTGGTCAAATACAATAAGGATATCTTCCAAAGCTACTCAATATTCAACTCAAAATCCACCCCCGAGCACCTTAACCTTTGACAGAAAGAATGATACCAGGAAGCCACACTAGAACCAACAAATAACCAAGAGACTGCACCTTCTCCAAGGGTAGCACACAAGAGAAAGTACCATAAAGACTAAACAAGAGAAAATCATACAAGTGCAATTGTTGTTGCTCCTCCTCCAAACTTGTGCATTGTTTCTGGGTGACTGAGAGCATGTGAGTGAGTGAACAAATGATCCAAGATGTCCTCTATTTATATTAATTTGTCCAGTGAATTTTTTGGTTGGGTCGACCTGACTTTTTGTCAATTATATTTTTTGTTTATCTAATTCCTGTGAAGTCAACTTGTCTTCCTAGAGGACAATACATTTATATTATATATATCTAGAGCCTAAATGTCTTCTATGGTTTTCACACATGTTTATGGTTTCTTGTGCTTCTGAAACATACTAATATATTCAAAGGTTACATATGGAGGTTAATACCTCCCGCAGCTACCATAATATCAATAGTTGTTACCCTTCAATTTCAACTTCGGATTACCTCATTCTCTTCTCTTGGTATGTTCTGGCTTATGAGAAGATCTTGTGCATATCTTGAGATGATGCCAGAGCCCATAGTTTTGTGATCAAATTTTGCATCACGATGATGTGTGCTATGTATCATGATTAACCAAAAGTGTGACCGTTGTATCTTATGTATTGTACAAGACCATGCTTGGTGATTATGTAAAGTGTGTTTTTTCATCCATGTCGTTTCTCTAGATCCTTGTGGTTTGTCATGGCCCATCCTCTTAGTCCCCATTTAAAGATAGTCCCTACCCTTATTTCTCATACTAACCATATCATGGAGGTCATTTATGGTCGAGTTTGGTTTGAGGGGGTCTTGAAGTGGATCTACTATGACACATGACTTAGGAAACCCCTAGGTTTTTTCATTTTACCATTTTGTAAAGGTGTTTCTCATGTATTGTAAAGGTCATCATACCTATAAATCACACTTATTTAAACCTAAGCATGGATCTCCCTATGTATTTTTCACACTTTGGCATAGGTGATCATATACCTAGCACTCTAGAGACTCATGACATGTATTCATCACTTGAGGTCACTCTACATATTTTGATGCAAAGACATAGCTCCTGAGGCTTCTTCACAACTCTCGAGGCAACGATCACCATGCCCTAAGCACTCGATGGCCCTTTTTCATGCAGTTTAATTATCCATGTCATGCCATGTCATATATCTTGGATTTCTCAACGATCTCACACATTTGGAGGCACCTGTCACATTTTGATGAGACCTCCACCTTGGAGGATGCATTGCTTAGTTGTTGGAGCATCTATTTGGCATGTGTGTATCTTCTTGGGCTTCCCTTGACTTAAGTATGTTGTTGGCATGATTTGAGGAGGTTACTCGTTGGAGACCTCCCATATGACCATTGGAACAGAGTTTAGGCAAGCGACCCCGTCTTTGATTCTACCACATGCCACATGTGTGGATTTTTCTCATCTTGAGCATAGTTGTTGGAATATTTTTTAATGTTCCTGACTTGGCTAGTCTAGAAAATGTTTCTAATGTGTGTGTAGGATCAATGGTTTACAACATATAAATGATCATACAAATAAAAAATGTGACAAAGACTGCAAAGTTTATATTATGATATCTCTTCGGAGTACAAATGTTGAATGCGGATGAATAAAATGAATCACTCGGCTAGAAAAAATGAAAAAGGGATATTAGCCAGAATACAATAAGAAAACTAAAAGATAATACTCGATAATAGATGAGTAATGTGGGGTCAATGGAGGAGTTGGAACTGTGGCAACTCACACGGTAACTGCCGAAACTCCAGAAAGTTCACCCTAGTGGCTAAACTTCTCGGAATGGCCTGGAAACTGTCCCAAATGGTGTGCCCTGCTCTAGCCCTTAGTCCTGATGACTGACCGGCCCCTCTCCTGGTGTTTCTGGACCCTGGATGGATCCCCCTAGGGGAATGTGCCCCTCTCTCACTAGAAAAATGCACCCTATTGATTCCACCGTCGGAATCGGGTGAGATGTATCTCAAAATAATCGCCTTGGCCTACTGGGAAATGGGTCAGAAGCATTTCCATGGATCTGATCTAATGATCACTCGGGAACCCCGAATGTGTCCACCAAAACTATCGCACTCCCAACTCTGGAAAATGTGCCCCAAATGATTCCTTCGTTGGAATCTGGCAAGGAACCAGGAGAAAGATGCGCCTTGCCTTCCTCTCAACTGTGTCAGAGGGGAATCTCTGAAATCTCCCTGAATGGGACAAGTCGATCCATTGAACCTCCTCAGGAGTTGTGCCCTCACCCTGGATAATTGTGCCCTTGCTATTGGACCCTGTGTAACTGTTGTTGAAGAATGATGGAAGACCTGTGTGATCATCCCGGTGACTAGGGTGTGTCTCTCAACACTGAAATCAGCCAACTGGTGTCTTCCTCCTGGAATCCATTGAACTATCTCTCCTGAGATGCGCCTCTCTCCTCAATGATAAGTCATAATCTGCATAATGATGAATTAGGTCGTTGATCGTTCTCTTATATCTTTTATAAACACTAATTCACTGTTGAAACCCTAATTCATTGTTGACTTCCAAATTTAGCTTGTTTGTTCTATTTTTAGCTCATAATGGCTTAAAAGCACTTTTAACCACTTTTAGCTCAATGTCACTTTATGAACATAACACTTTTTACTCAAGTGACCTCTAGTTACCCTGTTTACCCCTTTTTTGGCCCTGGCTATAGTCTAACGGGGTGGTTTAGACCATTAAGCCTCCTCTCTGGAGCTCCTATTTGGAAAGGGACATTACAGTCCTCCATTCCCTAAATTGTTTGTCCTCAAGCAATACCAATCCAGGGTGTTGCAACACCTGCTCTCTCTCCCAAGTAGCGTCCTTTACTGGAATCCCTCTTCATCTGATCAAACACTTTCTGATGACCCTGCTCCTCAATTTCCACTCCTGGAACTCCAAAACCTCCTTCGGAACCAACTCCAATTGTCCCTCCTCATCCAATGGGGGAAGCTCCTCTGATGTGGTAATGAATTGCCCCGCTGCATTTTTGAGGCAAGATACGTGAAACACATTATGAATCTTTCTCCCCTCTGGAAGCTCTAGCTCATAAGAAACCTCGCCTACTCGACGCATGATCCTGTAAGGCCCATAAAATATGGGCTTAAGATTCTCGACCCCACTCTTATTCATAAATGATTGTCTGTAAGGATGGAGTCTCAAGAAAACCAAATCCCCAACCTCAAATCTGCGCTCTATCATGTGCCTATCTACACTCATATTTTGTCGGTTCTTTGTCGTCTGTAGGTTCTCTTTCAGCAACTTGAGAATCCCCTGACTCTCTATGATCCAATCCTTGGCCTTGGGAGCTATGTTCTCCCTGAAAACCAATTCTACCAAAGTGGGAGCATCATATCCGTACAATTCTCGGAAGGGTTTCATACATGTTGGAACAAATATTGAAATTTTGGCTTTCGGTAGCTTAGGAGGAAAAAATTTATAGTGTTTAGCTACCGAAAGTGCAGACTTTGGGTAGCTTAAATCTCAGGTTTCATATGCCATTAGCTGTCGAAAGTGTATCGGTCGAGACCAAGCATTCAAGCGCCACACATCAAGCCACATGGAGGAAGAGCTCATGAGTAGGCGAAAAAAGAATGCAATAAACTGCATAAAATCGCTATAATAAGGTTTTACCAAAATGCCACGTCACC
This sequence comes from Picea engelmannii, assembly GCA_009831015.1. NCBI lineage: Eukaryota > Viridiplantae > Streptophyta > Pinopsida > Pinales > Pinaceae > Picea > Picea engelmannii. The sequence goes on from ML826503.1 coordinate 23,193, forward strand.
ATTTCAGGTTTTCGGCAGTCAGGGGTTTGGCCGACATAAAGATTTTGACCACTGTCCATTTTCCCGAAACCCAAAAAAGGGATTTCGGGACTTTCGGTGGCTTACGACGCTCTGAAATTGCACTATTAGCCACCTAAATCTAGAACTTTCGACAACTAAGATACCCTTGTTTTCGGCCTGTTAGTCACCGAAATCGCAGATTTTTCATATGCAAAAAACTGCCTTGGAAAAAAACCATTTTTCTCAGCCTTGGAGAGGCCATTTTCCATGTTCGAATAGTCAATAGACATCTACAGATCCTAATTTTTCCATTGGTGTCTTCATAATTTCATTTGGAGATTTAGAAGGAATTCAAAAGTACCCCAAAAGGTGAGGTTCATTTTCTGAAATATGGCATTTTTTACTGTGTCGAGTCATCATTTTCAAATGATGATTCTCAGCGATTAGAGGATCATTTTGAGAAATGGTAGGAGGCCTTTTTGCCTAACACATCAAATATCAATAGACTCTCTCATTTTTCCTACAGGTGTCACATATTGGGAGAATCGAATCCATCTCTGAGCCCTAATTTTTGGATCTCATATCTTCCTGTTTTGACACATGTTTGTAAAATGCAGATCTGGGGTACATGGAAATGGATCTCAGAGAACTGAGAGAATTTTTTTCTCAAAACAAATAGATGCACAAAAACCTCTTTCAGTTTATACACAACTATCACGATTTGATAGATACAGAACCATAACTGTAGCCCCAGTTTTCAGCAATTTGGCCCATTTTCTATGACAGAAAGTTTCTGAAATTGATGGTAATTGTTGTTATATTTTGGGAGGATTTCGACCTCAATACCTACATGAGATACCTATTCATTTATATTATCCATATCATAGATTCTTGTGATGTTTCTTGCAGAGTTTGTCCATTTTTTTAGTTTCAATATCACTCAATCTATCTTTTCTTCTTGATTTGTAACTGTTTTGTAATAGAATTCATCCTCTGTTAGATGCTCTGTTGCAAACTGGTTATAGGTTGTTTCTTGCAGAGATCAAGGTTCAAAATTCACACTTTTCTAGATGCTTTGTCCCAACTATCTCTTTCCACTGATTTATGCTTGGAATTCACTCATCGCTAAGTGTTCCTTGTGTATTGATATGTTTTCTCTTTATTCTGCTGCCATACTTTTATCAATCCTTCTCTTTGTAATCATCTTCTATCTCACCTCTGCTCCATGGATTTCCATTTCTAAAACACTCTTATTATTTGCTTGATCATTTGACTCCATGCCCAATGGACTACCTCCCGGTCCAACCCATCAACCCTAAAAACATCAAAAAATTTTGTTACCCACATATCTTCCCGTTGTTAAGCTTATTGGATATCCTATCATGACATATATTCGAGAGATCCCTCTCGGGTTAGAAGGGGCAGATTATAATCAAAAGTGGTTCGTGGTTATCTCGGAATTTACTTGCACACAACCCAAATCAAGTTCTGAGTGATAACTTATTTTTTCATTTAAAATGTGCTAAGGCTTGGCTCTATTACAACCTAGAACCAACTTTTGTGACAACATTTTTCTGGCGCCGCTGCCGAGGACAGAGGACAAAGTTATCTTCCCTAGGATACGACAAATTTTAGATCTATCTCTTGATGGTGAACAAGGGATAGTCATCCAATTAGCTGTGATCATTCACCTGGCGACTCCTTGTTTCATAGACTCTACATGATTTCGTTAGTGACTTCACTGGTCTCAAAATGTCGAATTCGTTTGCTGCTCGGATTGTTGCAAGGTTTGCTCCTCTAGACTTTACAAATTTTTATGGTTTTCCAAACACTGTTCCAGACATTAAAGTTTGGGAAGATGTCCTTCCTAAATTTGGTGAATACACGGATGACAATCCTACTCAACACTTATTTGAATTCCACAAGCTCATGGATGAATTAAATGTACATCATGAAGATGTCCTCATGAAGTTGTTTATGTTTTCATTGGAAAGAGATGCTAAGCTCTGGTATAAATATTTACCGCATTCCAGTATTCCTTCATTGAAATATTTTCACATACTTTTTCATCAACATTGTAAGAGGATATATTCAGCTGAAATCCTTTTTGAAGATTGTTGTAATATAGAATTCATAAGACAAAAATATCATACAAATCCTCTTGAAGAGGAGGAAGAAACAACAAAAATTTGTCAAGTGGATGAAGGTGACCAGCATGATGAAGAGTTGGTTGATAAAGAAACAGGATATGATAGCTCTTGTGATCATATTCAAGAAGAAGATATTCAGTATCATGGTCAACCTGCAGAAGAGAAATCAAACAATGGTTGCTTGATCCAAAAATTACACAGACCACCTCCTCCTTTAACAGAAGAAGAGATAGATCTGCTCCTGAACAGCTATGTTACAGCCCCTACTCACACAGATTTGCAACTTTCACACAGTCCCAGATATGAGTGTCAAACTTCTTCCATTTTTGAAAATGTAAATCTATTTTTAAATGATGACAGTCATGTGTTTGATGGAAATTTACATGAAGTTAGTGAACCTATTTATGATGATGATTTCCTGCCAAGAGATCATCTTGTAGACTGTATTTTGTTTCATGAAAAATATGTGGTTGTCATGTTTAATAGTCTTGAAGGAAGATTGTTGTTCAAGGATGCTTTAGACTGTGATTTGGAGGAGTATGAATCTAAGATAGACATCATGCTAGAGAAAGAACCAGAATTTCCCATGCTTGAGTAATCCACAGTCAAGATTCTGAGCATTTGTGACACTCCTGAGTTATCTACTGAACCTAAATATGATGAGTACACTGATGATTATAATATTGTTTCTCTAGAACAATTAGTTGCAGGTTTTTCATGGAGGAATGACAGTCTTTAGACAAATGCCATATCAGATGAAGGATGTTTGGATATCCTCTTTGAGGATGATCCTGAGCAAAATAAATTGGAGCACACAGTAGTATTTGATGAATCTTGTTATTTAAAACCTCAAGACCATGCATTTTTTCATGATCCTTTTGCTGACCTTTTAGATTCATTTAATGGAGGAGTGTGCTATGTCATGGATATTTTGTCACAAGAATCGATGAAAATTTTGAAAATTCATGATAAACAACAGGTCAGATGGGAGTTGTCAGTTTCCTTTTTTAGCCTGCTCAAAGAAAGTGTGAGCAAATTTCAAACAAGTAGACAGTTATTGGATTGGCTTCACTGGAATTTTTGTATCATTTGATTCAATGGGAATTTTTCAGTAGTTAGAGTAGGTGATGTATATAAATAAGCTTGACTTTGAGCATTAGATTACAGTGGTGGTTTTCAATATGTTTTTAGTTTAGTTTTGAATCCGGTATGGTTTTGTTTTAAAGCATTACGACTCCATAGCCCAATGAATGAATAAGTGGTTTTTTGTTTTGAAAAAGTGACAGGGTTCATAGTTTGATAAGGATGATTTCGGGTCACCCAATGGATGAAGGCACGTGGTCTACTATTCTTGGCGCTTTACAGGAAAGAAACATCCCTAGATGGAGCCTATGCTGGAACAAATATTGAAATTTTGGCTTTCGGTAGCTTAGGAGGAAAAAATTTATAGTGTTTAGCTACCGAAAGTGCAGACTTTCGGTAGCTTAAATCTTAGGTTTCATATGCCATTAGCTGTCGAAAGTGTATAGGATGAGACCAAGTGTTCAAGCACCACGCATCAAGCCACATGGAGGAAGAGCTCACGAGTAGGTGCGAAAAGAATGCAATAAACAGCATAAAATTGCTATAATAAGGTTTTACCAAAATGCTACGTCACCATTTCGAGTTTTCGGCAGTCGGGGGTTTGGCTGACATAAATATTTTGACCACTGCCTGTTTTCCCGAAACCCGAAAGATGAAATCGGGATTTCGGGACTTTCGGTGGCTTACGGCGCTCAGAAATCGCACTGTTAGCCACTGAAAGCCAGAAATTTTGACAGCTAAGATACCCTTGTTTTCGGCCTGTTAACCACCGAAATCGCAGATTTTTCATATGCAAAAAACTTCCTTGGGAAAAAACCATTTTTCTCAACCTTGGAGAGGCCATAATCCGTGTTCAAATAGTCAATCGACATATACAGATCCTAAGTTTTCCATTGGTGCATTCATAATTTCATTTGTATCTTGTGAAGGTAGTCAAAATTCTCCCTAAAGGTGAGGTTCATTTTCAGAAATATGGTGTTTTTTACTGTGTTGAGTCATCAATTTCAAATGATGATTCTGAGCGACTAGAGGATCATTTTGAGAAACGGTAGGAGAAATTTTTTACTAACACATCAAATATCAATAGCCTCTCTTAGTTTTCCTATAGGTGTCACAGATCAGGATAATCAAATCCATATTTGAGCCCTAATATTTGGATCTCATATCTTCCTGTTTTGACACATGTTTGTAAAATGTAGATCTGGGGCAAATGGAAACGGATCTCAGAGAACTGAGAGAAAAATTTTCTCAGAAAAAATAGATGCACAAAAACCTCTTTCAATTTATACACAGCTATCACGATTCGAGAGATACAGAACCATAACCGCAGCTCCAGTTTTCAGCAGTTTGGCCCATTTTCTATGGCAGAACGTTTCTGAAATTGATGGTAACTGTTGTTATCTTTTGGGAGGATTTTGACCTCAATACCTACATGAGATACCTGTTCATTTCTAGAGGGATTTCTTTTGTAATTCGAATCTGTTTTCAGTTATTCTAAAGAAGACCTATATTATTGTATCTTCTTGAAGAAGNGGGGGGGGGGGGGAAGACATAAGAGTAGTACTCATGGGTTGTAGCTTTCATTTTTAGTTTAATAAAAGATTGCAGAAGCATGTTTTATCCATATCAAATATTCTTGTGATGTTGCTTGCAAAGTTTGTCCATTTTCTTAGTTTCAATCTCACTCAATCTATCTTTTCTTCTCGATTTGTAATTGTTTTGTAATAGAATTCATCCTTGGTTAGATGCTATGTTGCAAACTGGTTATAGGTTGTTGCAGAGATCAAGGTTCAGAATTCATCCTTTGCTATATGCTTTGTCCCAACTATCTCTTTCCACTGATTTATGCTTGGAATTCACTCATCACTAAGTTCTCCTTGTGTATTGATATGTTTTCTCTTTATTCTGCTGCCATACTTTTATATATCCTTCTCTTTGTAATCAACTTCTATCTCGCCTCTGCTCCATGTATTTCCATTTCCGAAACACTCTTATTATTTGCTTGATCATTTGACTCCATGCCCAATGGACTACCTCTCGGTCCAACCCATCAACCCTAAAATCCTCAAAACTTTTTGTTACCCACAGATATGCCTGTTGTTAAGCTTATCGGATATCCTATCATGACATATATTCAAGATATCCCTCTCGGGTTGGAAGGGGCAGCTTCTAATCAAAAGTGGTTCGTGGTTATCTCAGAATTTACTTGCACGCAACCCAAATCAAGTTTCGAGTGATAACTTATTTTTTTATTTAAAATGTGTTAAGGCTTGGCTCTATTACAGCCTAGAACCATCTTTTGTGACAACAATACCAATGGACATGTGGAAAGTGGTGTTGTAGCAATGCTCTCCTAAATGTAGCCACTTTACCCATGTTCTTTGTTGTCCACCTACATAGTTCCTCAAATATCCTTCAACGCACTTGTTGACAATCTCAGTCTTCCCATCTGTCTAAGGCTGATAGTTGGTGTTGGGCATTAGCTCTGTCCCCACCAACCGAAACAACTCTCTCCAGAATGTCCCCATGAATCGACTATCCCTATCACTGACAATGTTCCTCGGCAACCCATGAAGTCTGAAGACCTCCCTGGAGAATAGCTTGGCTACCTGAACTGGGTTGTACTCTATCGATATGGCATAGAAGTGATAAAACTTGGTCAATCTGTTGAACACTACATGGATACAGTCCTTACCCTGGACCTTGGGTAGGCTTGTGATGAAGTCCATCAATATACTCTCCCATTTATGCTTTGGAATGGGGAGTGGATGAAGTATCCCTGTTGGAAGAGAATGCTCTAGCTTGTTCTGCTGGCAAGTCACACACTCACTGACGTGTCTCATAATGTCTTGTTTGAGGCCCTTCCATGAGAACTTCTCCCTGATCTGTCTGTAGGTTTTCAAAAACCCATAATGGCCTGCTAGTGGTGAATCATGAACTGTTGTGAGGATCTTCTTCTTGAGCCTCGAATCTGGCACCAAGTAGATTATGTCCTTGTAGAATATGAAATCGCCAATGACCCTATACCTGTCATCCTACATCTACCCATCCATAAGATCACAAACGAACTTGTTCTTGGAATATTCCACTAACAAGTGGGATTTCCAATCTGCTGAAATCTCCATCAAAGAACATGTCGCAGGTCTCCTCAATAGTGCATTGGCCACAATGTTTTTCTTCCCCTTGACATACTCTATGTCAAAGTCGAATGGTTGTACCTTTGTCACCCATTTCTGTTGGTGCTCACTGAGGTCCTTCTGCTCAAGGAAATACTTCAAGCTGTTGTGATTTGTCTTGACCACAAAGTTGCTTCCCACCAAATATTGCATGAATTTGGTCAAGGCATGCATGATTGCCATCATTTCCTTGTCATAAATGGGGTACAACCTCTCGAGATGACTGAGCTTCCTGCTCTCGAATACAATGGGGTGTCCTCCCTGCATCAAAATTGCCCCAATACCCTCTCCGGATGCATCACACTCTAGTACAAATGGCAAGGTGAAGTTTGGTAATGCCAACACTGGACAAGTGCCCATGAATTCCTTCATGTAATCAAAGGATTTATGTGACTCCTCGGCCCATATGAAAGCCCCATGCTTGGTAAGATCCATCAGCAATGCTCCAAGATGCGAAAAAACCTGGACGAACCGCATGTAATAGTTGCACAGCCCGAAGAAACTCCTCAACTATGTCACATTCATGGGTGTTGGTCATTCCAGAATGGCCCTGATCTTCTCTTGGTGCACTTGTACCCGCTATGCACTGATGATGTGGCCCAAGTAAAGCAGCTCTATCATACCGAACTCACACTTGGACTCTTTGGCATATAATGACTGTGCCTCCATGATGCTCAATACCTCATACAGGTGCCTCATGTGCTCCTGCCATGTCTTGTTGTAGACCAATATGTCGTTGAAGAAAACCAAGACTGATTTCCTCAACTAATCTCTAAATATGTGGTATATGAAAAACTGGAATGTGGCGGGTGCATTGGTTAGCCCAAATGGCATAACCAGAAACTTTAAATGTCCAACGTCACATCAAAATGTCGTCTTCTCTATGTCCTTCTCTCGGATGTTGATCTGTTGATATGATGATACCCAGAGTGTAGATCAATCTTTGAGAAGAAAACTGCCCCATGCAATTCATCCATCAATTCGTCAATGCGTGGGATAGGATACTAGTTCTTGATGTTTTTCTTGTTCAAGGCCCAGTAATCAATGCACATCCTCATGGTGCCATCCTTCTTCAGAACTAAGACAACTAAAGAGGTGAATGGGTTGTTGCTCGGTCTGATGTGTCCCATTGCTAACAATTCCTTGATTTCTTTCTCTATCTCATCCTTGAACCTCCTAGGATGATGATAGGGGGGTGTGATCATAGGTTTGGCCCCCTCATCCAACTCAACGGTGTTCTCAAACCCCCTGCCATGTGGTCACCCTAGTGGAATCGACCCAAAAACTTATTGATGTCGTCCCAACAAATTCGTGATCTTTGTATGATATTGTTGTCGACCCTCGGAATCCTTGCACGTAGTGATCAAGCACTCTGCGGCATATGCTACCTCCCCATGCTTGAATATCCTCTCCATCCTATTGGCTAAAACTATCCTAGGTTCTCATGTTGACATACCTCTCAGAACAACCTTCTTCCTGTCATGGTCTCTGAACCCCATCTCCAAGGTTTGGTAATTGGTGGTGATTTTTCCCAAGGTGATCATCCACTGGACTCCCAACACCACATATGTTTCAGATAGGTCAACCACGTAAAATGTGTCTCTCACTGTATAGTTTCCTAACTTTATCTCCAAGTCCGAAACTCTATCTAGACACTCCATTGTGTGGCCATCTGCTACTGCAACATCAAACCCCTCAAACTCCTCTGTCTGAAGTTCCTATCTTGATACCAATGATGCATCAATAAAGTTGTGGGTGGCCCCACCATCTATCAGGGTGATTTCCTGTTGCCCCTGAATAGTCCCTCTGATCCGGAGGGTATCATACCTAAGAACACCAGAAAGGATCTCTATGACTCCTCCCTTTGCTGGTTTCCATCTGTTAGCCTTCTCAGGCAATTTTGGAACTACTGAAGGGTGGGCTCCTGTCGGTGTCGGGGGTCTATGGGGAGGCTTCTCCTTTGCATGTGTTGACTCCTCCTCTAAGCTAGTGGATCCATTGTCCTGCTCCTCCTCCTCACTGTCCACATTGTTTGTTTCCACCTCAATATAATGAATCTCTCCCTTGCCCATGCACCTATGGCATGGGACCCAAGGGTCTCTGTAGTTGAAGCAAAGCTTCTTCCTCATAATCTCTCACCTCGTCTCATCATCCAACTTCTCCTTGCCCTTCCATTCTCTCTGGAATGGCTTCTTGTCTCGATCCTTCTGGGGTACGAAGGGTTTAGTCTTTGGCACTAAGTCTGCCAAATCTCGAGTGCGTAGGATGGCATCCTGCAAGGTGGGAGGCCTATATGCCTTCACCCATCCTCTCAAAGGCTCTTTGAGCCCCTCTATCAATAGCATGATCAGCATGGGCTTTGATATATTTGTCACTGCCACAGATACCTGTTGAAACTCCATGATGAATGCCTTTGTTGTGTCAGTTTGTCTCAATTAGGCTAGATCCTTGAAGTGGATCTCAATATCCCTCCTGTCAAACCTGTCCATGAGTCTCTCTGTGAACTCCCTATAGGAGGTGATGCGATTGTGACCCAATGTCACCAATCCATGATGCCACCACCCGTGTGCTTCACCCTCCAAGTGTAAGGTGGTGAAACTGATGGCCTTTGTCTCGGTCATCTGGTTGAGCTTGTAGTATGTGTCTAGATTCTGTACCCAAGCTCTGGTGGTGCATTTGGACGATCCGTCGAAAGAAGGTATGGTGAGTTTACCAACTTTCTGGATGAAATCAATGTTATGCCCCTGTTGTTGTTGTGGTCCTCCTCTTTGTGTCTCTCTGGGGCGGTTCCTGAGTGTGAGCCCACAGTACTTGACTAGGGTCATGTCCCGATGGAAGTCATGACCCAATGTTGCATACTCCCTCCTGTACTCTGCAATTTCCTTTGCATGAGTGAGCAGCCTCTGAGCTATCGGTAGTTGTGCTGCTACTGGGGGTTCCCTCTAGAAACTGGGAAACAAATTTCTGGGAATCCTACTCGAATAGGTGTATGTGCGAGTAGGAGATTGGGGTCTACTTCCTTCCCCCGAGTTCCCCTATGTTGCATGTGGGGCTTGTGTGCCCAAGGTGCCCACTATAGCCAATCTATCATCCATCTGTGCCAAGGACTGGGTCATGGCCCGCTGACTAGCTACCATATCACTGATAACTTGCATGAAGGTTGCCTCTGGCTCCATGGGGTCCTTACCACTACCCTATGGTCGCTCATATCTGTCACCTAGCATCCTCTCTGCCTCGCGCTCGGCCTCACGCTTTTCCCTTCTCTCTGCTTCTCTGTGTGCCTCTTCCTCTTCCTATGATATGGGCAGGAAAGGAGGAAAGTCAGGCCTAGACCTTCTTTCCTTGCGCATGTTGTAAGTGACATATTTTTCACCTGCGTGCTCACGACCCTCTAGGTCTTCTGTTGCACTCATCGTCTTTAGTCACAGGCTGACAGAACTAAAGCTCTGATACCACTGTAATGTTCCTGACTTGGCTAGTCTAGGAAATGTTGCTAATGTGTGTGTAGGATCAATGGTTTACAACATATAAATGATCATACAAATAACAAATGTGACAAAGACTGCAAAGTTTATATTATGATATCTCTACGGAGTACAAATGTCGAATGCGGCTGAATAAAATGAATCACTCGGCTAGATCAAATGACAAAAGGATCTTAGCTAGAATACAATAAGCAAACTAAAATATAATACCCAATAATAGATGAGTATTGCGGGGTCAATGAATGAGTTGGAATTGTGGCAGCTCGCGCAGTAACTGCTAAAAGTCCAGAAAGTTCACCCTGGTGGCTAAACTTCTCGGAATGTCCTGGAAACTGTCCCAAATGGTGCGCCCTGCTCTAGTTCTTAGTCTTGATGACTGACCGACCCCTCTCCTGGTGTTTCTGGACCCCGGATGGACCCCCCTGGGGGAATGCGCCCCTCTCTCACTCAAAAAATGTTCCCTAGTGATTCCACTGTCAGAATCAACTGAGATGTATCTCAAAATGATCGCCTTAGCCTCCTGGGAAATGGGTCGGAAGGGTTTCCCTGGATCTAATCTGATGATCGCTTGGGAACCTTGAATGTGTTCGCCAAAAGTGTCACACTCCCAACTTTGGAAAATGCGCCCCAAATGATTCCTTCGTCGGAATATGACAAGGAACCAGGAAAAACATATTCCTTGCCTTCCTCTCAACTGGGTCAGAGGGGAATCTCTGAAATCTCCCCAGATGAGACAAGTTAATCCACTAAACCTCCTCAGGAGTTGCGCCCTCACCCTGTATAAGTGTGCCCTTACTGTTGGACCCTGTGTAACTGTTGTTGAAGAATGATGGAAGAGTTGTGTGATCTTCCTCGGTGACTAGGGTGTGTCTCTCAACACCAAAATCAACCAACTGGTGTCTTCCTCCTGGAATCCACTGAACTATCTCTCATGAGATGCGCCTCTCTGCTCAATGACAAGTCATAATTTGCATAATGATGAATTAGTTCGCTGACCCTTCTCTTATAGATTTTATAAACCCTAATTCACTGTTGAAACCCTAATTCATTGTTGACTTCCAAATTTAGCTCGTTTGTTCTATTTTTAGCTCATAATGGCTTAAAAGTGCTTTTAACCACTTTGAGCTCAATGTCACTTTGTGAACATAACACCTTTGACTGGAGTGACCTCTAGTAACCCTGTTTACCCCTTTTATGGCCCTGGCTATAGTCTACCGGGGCGGTTTAGACCATTAAGCCTCCTCTCTGGAGCTCCTATTTGGAAAGGGACATTACATATTTTGTGGTCTATATTCATTGGAGGGGCATCTTGAGGAGGTTACCTTGCATCATGGAGGGACGTTGGGATCCCTTGACCTCCTCTTGACTATTTCAGTGGGATGTCTCCCTCTCTTAGGGGAATATTGTACATGTGGCACATCTCTTCTTGTATTTTATGTATTGTTTGACCTTGTCTCCTTAAGCTAGTTGGAAGACAAGTCTATTGTGAGATATACTAGGTTATGTCTAAGGAGATGAAAATATTTTTGTAATATGAGGGTTGTTGAAGCCTCCTATATAAATAGGCTCCCCCTCACACTTCAACTTGTTCACTAACTATTGAGAGTACAATTTTGTTGAAGATCTACCTATTGAGAAATTTTGGTGTCAATTCTTGAAGTTATTTTCTCTTGGTGTGGTGCATAAAGATTGATTGTGAATTTTCAAGTCTGCTACAAAGCTAACAACATCGATCCATTGAAGGGTAAATTCTATCGCTTGGAAGGAATATGTTTTGGGGTAATTACTCTCCTTCTTCCTTTGTTGTTTTGGTAAGTATTTAATTCCTTGTTTTGTCTATCCATTAGAAAACCTAGCAAGGGTATTGACTACATTTATCAAGATATAGTTGATTTTGTTAGTGAAGGTGCTCCTTTTAGGACCCCTTCTTGTAGGGTCTTGGTCTTCATTTTCATATTGATTAGATATGAGACTATTGATTCATTGACCCTAGTCTCCTCATCTTAATCCATAGATAAAATGGAATAATTTTGAAGAGGGGTTTTCTTCTTGTCCCCATAAGACCTTGTTGGATAAGGCACTTGTCTTCTCACATCAACCTCCAAAAATTATAAAAAACCAAAATCCACTTTTTCTTTTTTGTTTATAAAGAACTCTAAAAAAAATATTAGATTAGATTTCCTTTCTGGTCGAGCATTAAATCCATTGCATGTTTCACTTTCTAGAGTAGCTTATATTAGGGTTTGGTCTTAAATTTTAGATCTTAAAACCCTAAATGAAAAATCAGCCCCTACGATTGTGCATCTAAAATTTATTTCCCTTTGGGTTGTTTTCATTATTTATGTAAATATGGAAATTGCATAGAAAATGATAAAAAAAAACAAATTTACATCAACCATGAGTTCAAGTTTAATGCATAAAGAATATCTAGAAGAGACTTGGCATCAATTTCATAAGGTATAAAGTTATGTTCGAGTTTCATCTTCTTTTCTAGTTGTGAAATCATCCTTAAGTTGGTCTTAATTGCATGTTTCTCACTTAATAATGTATTTGGTAAATTCTAAGTAATTCTTTCTATATTCTAAGGTGAATTCACCTTTTGATTCAAGTTATTTTTATCTTACATTGATTTACTTGTTGTGGACATTGAGTTTTTATTTCATTGGATAACATAAAACCATAACTCATAATCCAATACATATTGCTCTAAAGTTGATTATCTATCTTATTGGGTTGATATCTCTTTAAATCTCAAATCTGGAATTTTACATAAAGTTACTCATAAAACATATTTGAAAATCAAGGACATGCCAAGTTTCACCCTATATAAGCACATAATTGTTTTTCTCTTATCATATCATCTAAGGTCAATTTGTGTGGTAATATTACATCTTTTTTGGTTTCTAAAGTTGATTATCTATCTTATTGGGTTGATATCTCTCTAAATCTCAAATCTGGAGGGTTGATATCTCTCTAAATCTCAAATCTGGAATTTTACATAAAGTTACTCATAAAACATATTTGAAAATCAATGACATGCCAAGTTTTGGACTTGCCCTATATAAGCACACAATTGTTTTTCTCTTATCATATCATCTAAGGTCAATTTGTGTGGTAATATTACATTTTTTTTGGTTTGATTTGGATTAGAGTTGTTTCTATTACAAGTTAACATTTTCTAAGGTTGATGATAATTACTTTTAAGTTATTATTAACTTGGGATGTCAATCAACATATTGCAAATCTGAAATCTTTTTATTATGATATCTTATAAATTAGATATTTTATTAATCCACTTGTTTCCAACTCATAAAAGCATCTAAGTGGATCGTGGTGGTTTATGCTCTTTATCTTAAAGCATTAGATTACTCACTTTTTGGAATCCTTAACTTTACATGTAGTATATATTTTGTGGGCTTCATTGATATTGTTCATTGAAGTAAATCTTTGCTCTCATTGACTAAAATCATAATTGAAGTTCACTTGAGATTTCTCAATAATAGATTGTATATCAAAGGGGTACTCCCCTTGGCCTTTGAGAGCCAGCCAAAAGCGAAAGGGAAGTTGTGTTGAGGTGATAGTGACAACTCCCATCCATTTCCTCAAGGTGGCATTCATGGTTAGGATTTCCACTTGGATGCTAGTAATAACGAAGTGAATACACTAGCATGTGAAAAAAATTAATTTAAGGTATGTTACATATCTAAAAACGAACTTGACATTTGACTACATGAAATCAATGTTTAGTGGTAGAGTTGCCACATCAGGAACCCATTGACATGAATCGGTCATATAATGTTTTTCCCATAACAAAGAGAAATCGCTTGAATAGTTAACCCTCAAACCCACACTACACAAACCTAGCAGCACTTATGATAGACCATTTTCTTGCAAAGCAAAACAGGACCTTTGTGCACAACAATGAAGGACTTGCACAACCACCCAACATAGGAAAGAAAAAAGGTAGGAGAGAGAAATTCCCCTACTTTTCTCTTCAAGGCCACACCACCTAATGGTAGAACCCATGTGTATCGCTAATGATCCTTTGTGCAAATGAATTGGCTACGCTGACCCGAAAAGTCAGTATTCTATGAACATGCAACTAACAAGAAATCGGTGTGTCACCTCTCTTGCCTACAATTAAAATACAGAGTCAATTCAAATTACATGTATATTGAGAGGAAATAGTCTATTCAAAATATGCTTGTATATTTAGAGATAAAAAGAGCAGAGTGATAAAACCTGTTGGGAAAACTTAAACCTTTATCAGAACCAAGAATTACTCGATGGCCCTTTGCCCTCTATAGGCCATAGGAGATTGAGCAAGCTCCATCATGGATGGAATGATTTACATGGACACGTGGAAATGGATCAACGATAATATGATGAATGGAAACTCATATGATGTTCACATTGGGATTATTTTTCCAATATGTTATGAGAAAGCATTGTTTTCCAACAATATTTTATAGCAGAGATTCCAACAAGTGTCGAAAAACTTTTGTCTAACATTTATCTAATTCTGGCAATGGTCATTTTTCCAACCAATGTCAAAAAAGTGAATGTCAATTACAAAACAAAACAACCAAATAAAATATTGAAGGATCAATTTGAACAATCATCAGATTTACAATAAAAATAGAGGTCACTTTCCAACCATGCTGGAAAAAGAAAAATCCAACAATGATTGGAAAGTGATATACTATGTGAACAAACCATCAATGTGATGCTCAGTTAAAAAATGGACAGGTCAACTTAGTTAGTTAATAATAATGTATTTTCAAGACATTGAACTTAAACACACTTTTTATTGAAATCAATTTAAATTCTTATAATAACACGGACAATAAAAAACATGAAAAAACTATGCCCGTAAACTTTGTATTTCTAATGTGAAATTTTATATGCATTAAAAATGTTTATTTCACTTTGACCAAAGAGTGAATTTAGTTGTAAATTTAGTTGTAAAGATTGTATCCATGTTTAATGTTGATGATGGCATAACCTCAAGTACCACCAACCAGGGGGTAGAGAGAAGCCTATGGACCACAGCACCCAAATTTTCACTATGATTATAATCTTAGCTGCAAACACCAATCAAGGCCATAGAGAAGATTATACATGTTTATGGAAGGCTTTGGTTTCTCTGCCTTGTTAAATTATGTAAACCTAGCACCCCGACAGTTAATTCCGAATAAAACACATTAATTGAATTAAAGCAAAGCTAGGTTACTTATCCATTAAAATTCAACGGAAGAAAAATCAAAACCCAAACATATTTGCACACGATATTTTCAGGAAATAACCCCTGGAAAAACCCTTGCGAGAAAACCAGATCTATGAATATTTTATTAAATAAAATCAGGGCTCTCATCCTGGGATAATGGCCCTTCTAAGGAAATACAAATGCTGCAGCAAATAGCCTAGCCCACTTGGTTGATATCTCTCTTGCTACCCACTGCACCCTTTCCACGGCCCGTGCCCCTACACACCTGAGTGCTCACTCACTCTTTGTGTACCATCATTGTGTCTCCTCCTCTCGCATAGGTTGTCGTTTATAACCTTGAGTTTACCCTAAGTCCAAATACTAATGCCAAATACTTAGGAATTTAATTAAATTAAACTCACATTAATTACAAAAGTACATTCACTTTATTAATAATTTAATAAGTGAATCTTAAGGTTCAGAAAAATAATAATGACAACTCCCATGGGTTGATACAAACTCCACGAAAGTACTTCTCTGATGCTAATAAAAATATCAACACTCCCTCTTAGCGAGGAAGGTACTTCCACCACTCAGAGGTGGCTGTGTATTTGCTACCAAATCCACTACCATGGTTTCTCTCCAATCCACATAATTGGTTGGTCCTTCTAAACCAAAATCTATCCCTGCCACCTCGATCAGTCCCGTCTTCGAAGAATTTTTACTGGCATCCTGGATATCTGCCTGAGGCGTACTGCCCGCTGCTTAGAATTTGTTTCCCGCTGCCCGAAGCTGTCCAAGGTTTCCCACAGCTTTTTTGGGATCTTTGTCTGCTGCCCGAACTTTTATGCACGCTGCCCGGAGCCTTTGCTAGTTTCCCAAAATTTTATGCATGTTGCCCAACTGGTTTTTGGGTTGTCTTCCCACTGCCCAAAATACATGCATGTTGCTCGGGGTACCTGTTCGTTGTCCGGTGTGCCCGAACCTATGTGGGTTGCACGGATATCCTGCTAGGTTGACCCTGGCTAACCTAGTTTCTTCGGCCCTCCATTGGGAAGTTGTTGTCCTCGCTGGCCTTAGTTTCTTGATTGTTGCACTTGCACCCACGCGAACCAGTGGGCGGCATGCTCTACAGTTGTCCTGGCTATCGCCTAACTCCTCTTCTACAGCTATATTTGTAGACTCACAACACCCGTGCCCAACCTCCTTGCTCGG
Source organism: Picea engelmannii (assembly GCA_009831015.1). Classification (NCBI taxonomy): domain Eukaryota; kingdom Viridiplantae; phylum Streptophyta; class Pinopsida; order Pinales; family Pinaceae; genus Picea; species Picea engelmannii. Next base: position 39,508 of record ML826503.1, read on the forward strand.
CAGCTCTATCTCTGTTGACCACACCTTCCTTTCTGATGGTAGTGGTGACTGTCGACCACACCACTGAGCACATCCACGCGGCTCCTATCCTCTTTTGTTGTTAGTTTTTTTGTTGAAAGCTTCCTGTTTCGGTAACTGCAGACTCCTCTTGTGCTGTCAAACATCTATCTAGCTCGCGGCTTGCAATCGTCTACCAATCTTAACGCCCCGGCGATTTGCTTCAACCTGCGATGATCAACTTCACCAGCTCGGTCCCCGTGCGCTTCAGCATCCTTTTTTTACAGTCGTTGTCTCAGTCGTAGTCGATCCTTTGATGGATAACTATCAACATCCCAACCACTCAACCTGTGCACTTGCATGTCTGTCAGATCTCTACCTCAGGCCATGGCCAGTTCTCTTTCCATGCTAGTTTTTCCTTATTTGATGTCGACAGTCTCTCAGCTCACAATCTTCACAACAACACCCACACAGATCGATCTATGTCCAATGCAAACAATTTGTTTGGTCATACAGTGTATGACGACTCTGTATGATGGTTGTATCGTATGACCCCTTTTTTTCTGGGTTTTCTATTTACCTGCAGCTACAGATCTGCAAACAAAAAAAATTCCCCACGGAGAAGCCTTCTTGCTGCCAAATCTTGATCTTTTGTTCCTGGTTTGTTCAGAGTCTCGACTCTGATACCATGTTAAATTATGTAAACCTAGCACCCGTTAGTTAATTTTGAATAAAACACATTTATGGAATTAAAGCACAGCTAGGTTACCTAACCATTAAAATTTAATAGAAGAAAAATTAGAAACCATATTTGCACACGAGATTTTCAGTAAATAACCCCTTGAAAAACCCTTACGAGAAAATCAGATCTGTGATAATTTTATTAAATAAAATCAGAGCTCCCATCCTGAGATAATGGCCCTTATAAGGAAATACAAATGTTGCAACAAATAGCCTAGTCCACCTGGTTGTTATCTATAAAGTTTTGAGCTATTATTAGGTTTATTTTCAATTTACTAGATAACAATAGAATAGGTAGGATCATTGAGAGAAACACAATCACAAGATACACAACATTTATCCTAGGAAACCCTAGTGGGAGAGAAAACCCAGCCAAAACTTATTTAATATAGATAGCCAAAACAATGCCAAGACAATAAACCAAAACACTAGAGAATATCCAACACTGAGTAATGCGTCTCTCTCTTCCTTCTTCTCCCAACTGCATCTCTCCAAACTTGAGCACTTGATGAGTGAATGAGTGAGTGAAAAAATGAGGCACTAGCCTCCTTTATTTATACTGTCTAGTAGGCGCTGGAAAGGTGTCTCTTCACTAGGCAGGGCAGACTTCTCTTCTTAGTGGTTAAAACCACTTTAATTAGGCCTGGGAGCTGACTTCTTAATTAGTATAATGTAGTTAGGGTTTGACCAATCCACAAAAGGAGATTTGATCAATTACAATGGCCAACATGATCAATCCACAAAAGGGGATTGATCTAATTAATAATGACTCAATAATAAATAGAATACTCTTTGCAATTACGATATTTCAACACTCCCCCTTAACAAGAAGGGTATTCAACAACATCATCAGAAGAGAGAGAGGGCAGAAACATCACCAATATCTGGAACACTGACTGGCATATCTATAAATCATCGGAATATTTTATCATCATCAATATCATCATCCACAACAAGGAGTTGGAATGACATCATCATCATCTGCATCCACATGAATTAGTATAACACTAATACATCATCATCATCAATAACAACACAAGGTTGATACAAAATCAGCAACAACATCACAACACGAAGGCTGGAGCATCATCAACATCAGCACTAAGATGTAAATCTTCAACATGAAGCTAGCATCACATCAACATCAGTTTGAAGCTGGAAATATTCAACATAAGGCTCACATCACATCAACATCAACACAAAGCTGGAAATATTCAGCATAACGCTGGCATCACATCAACATCAACACGAAGCTGGAAATATTTAGCACAAGGTTGGCATCACATCAACATCAGCACGAAGCTGGAAATATTCAGCACAAGTTTGAAATCAAATCAACATCAGTATGAAGCTGGAAATCTTCAGCACAGTGTTGGCATTATTAATGTTTATGCCATTATTATAGTTCTTTGCATTTCAATAGATAAGAGCATAATAAGAACAAGATCACTGAGAAATACACATTCACAAGAGACACAACATTTATCCTAGGAAACCTTCTAGGGGAAGAAAACCCAGCAAAAACTTCCTTATCATAAATAGCTTATACAATGTTCAAGAGATAACTCAAACCAATACAGATAGTCCTCCCCAAGAGATGCGCCACTCTTCTCCCTCTCTCCAATTGGTAATTGCAGCTTGCCTCATAAGAGAATGAGCAAGTGAGTTGTGTGTTTGAAGTGAGGTGCTAGCCTCTTATTTATACAAGACCAGCACGTGTGAAAGGTCACCACTGGCAGGGTCGACCTCTCACTCTAGGTGGGTAAACCCACTTTTAATTAATTATGGGTCTTCAAGAGTAACTGCTAGGGTTGACTTCTTGTTCTGCCCTTTGTAATTGTCCGATGACCAATCCGCAAAAGGGGATTTGGTCCTTAAATAATTACCGACATGATTAATCCACAATGGGGATTAATCTAATAACAATAATAATAATAATGACATGATTAATCCACAATGGGGATTTAATCCAATGAATAAAATAAGAATGCTCTTCGCAGTTACATTATTTCAACACTCCCCCTTAACAAGAAGGGTATTCTTCATCAGCATCAGGCGAGAGAGGTATGCATCATCAGTGGCATCAGGAGGACAGTATCGTAAATATCATCTTGAAACATTGGCTAGCATATTTACGAGTCATTGGAATTTTTCTTCATCGGAAGCATCATCATTCTTGAAAGAATGTTATCATCATCTGCATCAAATATGTATCAGTAAAAATGATACCTCATCACAGCACTAGGCTGGCACATCACAGTACTACACTAGCTCAATGTCACAGCGCTTAAGTTGGTAGCTCAGTGTCAGTCACATCTTGCTTTACGTCTAACAACTAGGTCAAAAGAAAGGAACATCATCATCTCGCTTTACGTCTAACAACTAGGTCAGAAGCGAGGAATCACAACGTCATGCTTTACGTCTAACAACTAGGTCAGAAGCATGACTTATCTTGCTTTACGTCTAACAACGAGGTCAGAAGCAAGGAACACATCAAC
>ML826503.1:48229-59863 GCA_009831015.1 Picea engelmannii
TACACATTCACAAGAGACACAGCATTTATCCTGGGAAACCCTCTAGGGGAAGAAAACCCAGCAAAAACTTCCTTATCATAAATAGATTATACAATGTTCAAGAGATAACTCAAACCAATACAGATAGTCCTCCCCAAGAGATGTGCCACTCTTCTCCCTCTCTCCAACCGGTAATTGCAGCTTGTCTCATAAGAGAATGAGCAAATGAGTTGTGTGTTTGAAGTGAGGCGCTAGCCTCTTATTTATACAAGACCAGCACGTGTGAAAGGTCACCACTGGCAGGGCCGACCTCTCACTCTAGGTGGGTAAACCCACTTTTAATTAATTCTGGGTCTTCAAGAGTAACTGTTGGGGCCGACTTCTTGTTCTGCCTTTTGTAATTGTCCGATGACCAATCCGCAAAAGGGGATTTGGTCCTTATACAATTGCCAACATTATTAATCCACAATGGGGATTAATCTAATAACAATAATAATAATAATGACATGATTAATCCGCAATGGGGATTTAATCCAATGAATAAAATAAGAATGATCTTCGCAGTTACATTATTTCAACAGGCATCAACACTACTCCTCCTTTCGAGGGATGTCCTTTCGAACTATACCAAGCTTGTCTCAAAAGTGCTCAAACTTTACACGAGACAGAGGCTTGGTCAACACATCTATAACCTGCTCATTCGTGACAAACTTAATCGAGATTTATAGCTCCTCTCTGCACCATATCACGAATGTAGTGATATCAGATTTCTATTTGTTTTGACTTGTCATGGAACACAAGGTTCTCTGTCATTTTTATGCAACTATGGTTATCACATAGAATCACGGTTGCTTCCATTTCCAAATCAAATAGACATGTCAACAGCTTCTGAAGCCATGTGTCTTCACAACTGGCGGAACCTGCAGCAATGTATTCTGCTTTTGTCATGTTGATAGAAATACTTGATTGCTTCCTACTCTACCATGAGATCATGGTTGACCCCAGACTAAAACAACATCGTGAGGTGCTCTTTCTGTCATAGACACTTCCAACCCAATCTGAATCAGTATAACTACTCAGTCTGAAGTCATGATCTCCATTATAACTGAGACCAAGATCCAATGTACCCTTAAGGTATCTCATCACATGTTTTACAACAACAAGGTGAACATGTCTGGGTTCTACCAGAAATTGATTCAAGGTGTTCACAACAAAACATATATCTGGCATGGTATTCATTAGATACATCAACGATCCAACGATCTATCTGTACAACGTGTCATCAACCAATTCTGACGAAGTATCAACTGAGAGATTCAACTTTCTTTTCATGGGCATGTTCATGGATTTACACTCCAACATATCAAACCTCTTTAGTATTTCTACTGCATACTTCCCTTGGTTAAGGAAGATCTTCTTTGGACTCTGCCAAACTTCGAGACCTAGGAAATAGTGCATCGGGCCTAGGTCTTTCATCTCAAATTCTGCAGCGAATTTCTTCTTACAATCTGTGATGAGATTTTCTTCTTCAGTTAAGAATAAGTCATCCACATACAACAACAATATAACAGGCTCATCATTCATAACCTTGAAGTAAATGTTAGAATCAACTTTACTCTTGGTAAAGCCCAAGCTCTTCAGGAAACTGTCAATTCTTCCATACCAAGCTCTAGGAGCTTGCTTCAATCCATACAGAGCCTTCTTCAATCTACATACATGAGTCTTTATGTCTTCAAATTCAAACCCTTGAGGTTGTTCTATATACACTTCTTCTTCAATGACACCATTCAATAAGGTTGTTTTCACATCCATCTAGTGTAACTTCCACTTCATCTTAGCGACAAGGGGCTATGATGGTTCTGATAGAAGTGTATCTGGCTACAGGAGAAAACGTCTCTTCATAGTCAATGCCTTCTTTTTGAGAAAATCCATGAGCTACAAACCTTGCTTTATATTTCTCAATACTTCCATCAACATCATGTTTTATCTTGTATAGCCATTTCAAAGATACCACATCTTTGTTCTTCGGTCTTGGAACTATTTTCCATACATCATTCTTTATAATGGATTGGTATTCTTCTGTCATGGCATCTGCCCATTCTTTCTTCTGAATGGTTTCTTCAAAGCAAGTAGGCTCATTCTCTAAGACATCACACATCAAATCCATATAACTGGAGAATGGCTTGGGTTTCTTGACTTGTCTCATGGTACCTTCTGGGCACCATACTTCTCTCCATCTTGAATAAGTTCCCTCGCCCAAGTTGGCTTTCTATTGTGAGAGATCGTCATGTGGGGAGGTTCTTGAGATTCTATTATGTCATTATCTTCTAGAATCTCCTCATCAGGGAAAGTTATGACTTCTCTCACTGGTTCTACAACTCTGGAAGCTACAGGTTCTTCTTCATATACTTCTTCAAGCTAGCATCTCCTTGATTTCTTGAGTGTTTCATATTCATCAAAGGTTACATCTCTATTGATCTCAATATGATGGTAACCTGGTATGTATATTCTGAAGGCCTTGGAGACCTCACAGTATCCAACAAATACTCCCTTGTTTCTTGAAGGGTCCATATTGGTTCTCATCTCTTTCAGAATGTGTACAAATATTGGACAGCCAAATATTTTGAGATGGATTACTTCTAGCTTCTTTCTGAAGAACATCTCTTCAGGGGTTTTGAACCCAAGTGCATTATGGGATAATTTGTTCTGTACATACACTATTGTTCTTGCTGCTTCTACCCATAAGTGCATTGGAAGATCTTGATCGTGGATCATAGTCTTCATTGGTTCCATTATAGTTATGTTCTTTCTTTCTGCTACACCATTTTGTTGAGGATTGTAGGGAGTGGTGAGCTCCCTCTTAATCCTTGCATCTCTGCAAATTACAAACTCATTTGAGGTGTATTCTCCTCCATTATATGTTATGAGTATCCTGATCTTTCTTTCAGAGAGATTCTCTATCAAGGCTTTGAATTCCTTGAATTTACCAAACACTTCATTTTTTATTTCAAAAAATAAACCCAGGTTTTGCAAGAATAATCATCAATGAATGACACATAGTATACATACCGACTAAGAGAGGTTGATGGCATTGGGCCACAGACATCTGAGTGGATGAGTTATAAGACTCCTTCTACCTTACTCTCTCTCTCTCCAGGAAATGATTTTTTATGTTCTTTCCTTGTGCACATCTCTTGCACACACCTTCATGATCAACTTTGAATTCTGGTAGACTTATGACTACCTGCCTCACATATGGTAATGCCTTGTAGTTGATGTGAGCTAGTCTTCTATGCCAAAGTTCACATGGAATTTCAATGGAATGAGTCAAGGATGCAACTGGGTGACCCTTTAGCTTATACAAGCCACCTTCTTCTATTCCAATAACAATTGCATCTTCTATGGTTTTTCCTTTAGGCCACATGAGGACTTCACCATCTATGAATGCAACCACGAAGCCTTTATTATCTAATGTTGAGATAGAAAGTAAGTTCTTTGTCAAACCTGGTACATATATTACATCCTTCATCTTCAATGGAGTCCCTGAATCAAGTTTGTAATTGGACTCTCCCACTCCTTTGATAGGGTATTGGTAATCATCTCCAAGTGTGACTTTATAGGGAAAGTTCTTCTCTGTAAGGCTAGAGAGAATGTCTCTCTGGCCTATCATGTGCTTGGAAGCACCACTATCTATGAGCCAAGTATCCTCAATAGGTGACATTGATCCTGAGAGGGTAGAGATTAAGACATAGTCTTCAATCTGTTCTTTAATCATCTTTGTGGGTGGCTCTTCATCTTCAACTGTATGGGCATGGTGCCTTTTGTTTCTCTTCTTATATTCTTCTCTCTTAGTTGGACAATATTTAGCAATATGTCCCATCTTATCACAAAGGTAGCATTGATAAGAGGAAAAATCTCTTTCTCTTCTTTGACCTCTCTGAAACTTCTGGAGCCTTCTTGGAAGGTAAGATTCTTTATGAGAGTTGTTGAATTTCTTTGGGGAGTGAGATTCCTTATGTTGATGAGTCTCCTTCTGGAAATGAGACCTCTTCTTTCCTCCTTTAGTATGCGTAGTTAGGGCTTGATCTTCATCTCTTGATTGTATTGCTTCTCGGTTAGCTACTCTTTCTTCTTCTTGAACACATTCTTCCCAAAGACTATCAAAATGTAGTTTCTCCTTTCTTGCACAAATGGTTTGGATAAACGCATCCCAAGGTCTTGTGAGACCATTAAGAGTTGTCATTATGATTTCATCCTCATCTAGGGTATCTCGGGCCATATCCAATTGTGCCTCGTAGATATCTCAATACATGTTTCATTGCGATCCAGTGAGCCTGTCTCGGTTGACTCGTGAATTGACTAAGTACATTCACTGCATAGCATATATTAGGTCTGGTGTTCACCAGATACATCAATGATCCAATTGGCCATCAGTGTAAATGTGGATCAATCTCGCCTGAACCAGTAGAAGCATCGTTCATTTTCTTCAAATCCGTCACCATCGGTGTAGGCATGGATTTGCAGTCTGTCATACCGAACTTCTTCAATATCTCCACTGTATATTTTCCTTGACTCAGAAAAATCTCATCAGTCCTTTTCCATACTTCTAGTCCCAAGAACTAGTGCATCATACCCAGATCCTTCATCTCGAATTCAGAAGTCAATGCTCGCTTGCATTCAGCAATAAGTCTTTCTGAACCAGTGAGGAATAAGTCATCCACATACAGAACCAAGATCAGGCACTCGTCACCAACAATATGATAATATAGGTTTGGATCAACAACACTCTTGTTGAAGCCCAAATTCACCAAGAATCCATCCATCTTCTCGTACCAAGCACGAGGTGTCTTCTTTAGTCTATACAGGGCTTTCTTCAATCTGCACACATGAGATTTCTTGTCATGTATCACGAATCCCTCTGGCTGCTCGATGTAAACTTCTTCCTCAATCTCAACATTGAGAAAGGTTGTCTTTACATCCATTTGATGTAGTTTCCAACCCATAGATGTAGCTAGTGTAATGATAGTGCGGATGGAAGTGTATCAGGATATAGGAGCAATTGTCTCCTCATAATCAATTTCCTCTACCTATGAAAATTCTCTGACTACAAATCTCGCTTTGTACTTCTTAACACTTCCATCGACTGCACACTTGATCTTATAGATCCACTTGGAATTCACTACAAACTTCCCTTCTGGTCTCAGAACAATATCCCACACGTCATTCTTCATGATGGAATGATACTCTTTTGTCATGGCATCTTGCCATACCTGTTGACTTGTTGCTTCCCCATGACAAGAAGACTCGATATCAATGATGTGGCTCATGGTTGAAAAATAGCTCAAAAATCTCTTTGGTTTCTTGCTCTCTCGGAATGTGCCTTAAGGAGTTGCATGTTCCTTTGCCTCCAGCAGAGTTTGTCGAGCCCATGCATGTCTTTTATGGCCTACTGCAATGTCTCTGGGAACATCAACTGGAACAACTGGATCAACTGGAACAATGGTTGTCTCCCTCTGAACTGCTGAAGGGGGAGAAGGTATTGTCTCATTTTCAATCTCCATCTGAGATTCTTTGGATCTTCGAAAGGTTATCTCTTCTTCAAAGATGACATCTATGCTTACCTCAATCTGTCTCTAACCAGGTAGATTCGGTAAGCCTTTGAAGATTCACTATATCCCACAAATGTACCCTTTCTTCCTGAGGGGTCTAGCTTGGATCTCTTTTCTTTGGGACATGAAAATATACTGGACACCCAAATATCCTGAAGTGTCATACCTCAGGCTTCACTCCGGTGAAGGCTTCTTCGGGAGTTGTGTTTTTCAAAATATGGTGAGGACTCCTGTTCTGACCATATATTGTTGTCATGGATTCTTCTGCCCATAGAATCACAAGTAGATGGTGATCATGTATCATTGCTTTGGTTGCTTCAATGATGGTTATGTTTTTCCTCCTCCTCAAATAGTTTGGACTCCCTCTGAGTCAAGTGAATCCCTCTGAAGTCTGAAGGATAAACATATTTCTTTGTTGTTAACTTGCCTGGAACAAGAAAACAAACGAAAAGAAACAAGACAAGAATATCTCCTAGAGGAGAATAATGAGTACATCTCTAGAATCAAAACAATTTAGGGATTGTTGTCACAGCTACAACGCCTACTTGTAATGTAGCAAACTTAGAAATGTAGGTTAGAGGCATGATAATTAAAACAATCAAACCTGGAGTCTTCACTTCCAGTGTGTTGTTCCTATGAATGCACTGAGATCCCTCTGGATCCACGATTGCAGCAAAGATTCCTCCCTTTTGCAAGTACCCTCATGACAATGATATAAATAATATATACAAGTGCATCCCTGAGAGTGTTGATATGAAAAGGAAGGCTTCATCTTTGGTGTATTCATCTCTCTGATGTGACTTTGGATCTGTCTTCCAATATTCTTCATGTAGTCTGAAGTTGCTTGATTCTTCAAGCCTATCTTCCAACAGAGTTATGTTCTTCATGGTTTGCAAATTCTTCCACAAACCTTTAGCAACTAGCCTAGGAAACCTAACGACTAGGCTAGGCTAGCAAGCTTAGGTTTTGTTGGACTTATGACTGCCAACAATAAGCCTTAAGAGAGTCACGGGAATACTGATGACTTGTAGAACTTCTTCAATGGGTTGTAGAAACCCTAAAATTGAAATTTCTGCAGAAAATTGTGAAACCCTAGGGCCAAAAATCCAAAATTCTAGAAATTGCAATCTGAGAGTTGTTGGAGGTGCATTGAGGGAGGTCGTACACCCCTATGCAATTTTTAGCCCCAACATTTCAATATTAAGTGTCGAAATAGCCAAACAAAAGAGGGATGTACAGATTTCTAGAAACCCTAGGAGGGTCGTACAGTGCTGCAGAAGAGAGAGGATGGCTGCTAGAAGCTTGTGCAATGGCTTCTTCAATACCTATGCTCTGAAACCATGTTAAATTTTCACTATGTTAGGCTCAAGCATGAGTTTTATTTCAATTTTAGCATTTACTTGAACCATAAACAAATGCAGCTACACCATTCATAATTGTCGCAATAACTAAGATCACAAGAAGAAATACCAATGCACAAGAACACAAGAAATATCCTGGGAAACCCTTCTCAACAAGGGAAGAAAACCCAACAATCCTTTGCTATATTCTCAAGAGAAAGACCTCCCACACCATAGACTTAGCACACAAAAGGGTGCTCTCCAAAACCAAGAAGCTAGCGCCCAAGAGAGGTGTGCACTTCGGCCCTAGAAGATGTACTTGCTGAAATTTCCAAATGACAAGTGACTTGTGTGTGTTGTGTGTTTCCTCAATGGGGAAATTACCTTTATTTATAATAGACTAGACAGACCAAAAGTGTTGTCTATTAGCACAACAAGGCCGACCTCAATAACTCAGAAAATAATTAATTATTACAATAAACATTAATTATCTTTCACATATGGTGGAGCCAACCTGTACCCTTTACATCACAATTAGGGTTACAGGGAAATCTCACTCTCAGACAATATAGCAAGGGATCTCACACACCCATTAGTGCTTAACCACTAGGGGCACGTCCACCTGTGCTCAGGCACATGGACGTCCTACTCAACAGAATCATCTGGAGTACCACATTGTCTCAACTCTCTACTCAAAGGAGAATGATACAACCATCACATGGGCACCTTCACCCCTCACAAGGGTACACATCATTTCATCTCAAATGACACACCCATTTCATGGGCATCCTCACCCCACACAAGGGCATACACATCGATACACCCATCTCATGGGCATCCTCACCCCACACAGGGGCACACACATCGATACACCCATCTCATGGGAATCCTCACCCCACAGAGGGGCACATAACGTCCCATCTCAGTCTCAGAGAGGAACGACACACCCATCACATGGGCACACCTAACTCATGGGCTCCCTCACATGTCGTCTCACTCAGTCTCAGAGGAGAACGTGTCCTGGAGAATGTCTCACAAAGTTGTAATCATCAACAGTGCAATCCTATATTTCCGGGCACGGAAGTTTTCCACACCTTCTAACTTGTCAACAAGCTTAGTGCTTGCAGACAGCTTGACCTGGAGCTGGGAAAATGATCGAAAATTGAAAAATGCTCAGAATTTAAATCTGAACTTACTAGGAGGTGTGCTTGGCTGAGGTGAGTAGGTTGGTGCAGCCAGATTTCAGAAAATCCAATTTTTACCCCTTGAAACCGAGATTGTGGAAATCTGGACTGGTACTTCTGGCATTGGTTCTGGTTTCCTGGTTTTCCGATACCAACGAAAACTAGGGTTTCCTTTTCCGAGAGTTCTTTCCACTGGAAAAGTGCACTCAAGCTGCCAATGAGCTTGCTAGGCTAGGGCGCACTTCCTTGATGAGTTTCAGGTTGAAATTCTCTTCCAATAAAAAACCCTAATTTTCTTGTACAACGACAGTGACGTTTTTGTTTATCTAGTGAAAGGTGTTCTCTTCAGCTTAGCTTCAATACCATGTAAAGTTTTGAGCTATTATTAGGTTTATTTTCAATTTACTAGATAACAATAGCATAGGTAGGATCATTGAGAGAAACACAATCACAAGATACACAACATTTATCCTAGGAAACCCTCTTGGGGGAGAAAACCCAGCAAAAACTTCCTTAATATAGATAGTCAATACAATGCCAAGACAATAAACCAAAACACTAGAGAATATCCAGCACTGAGCAATGCGCTTCTCTCTTCCTTCTCCCAATTGTAGCTCTCCAAACTTGCGCACTTGATGAGTGGATGAGTGAGTGAACAAATGAAGCGCTAGCCTCCTTTATTTATATTGGTTGGCAGGCACTGGAAAGGTGCCTCTTCACTGGGCAGGTCCGACTTCTCTTCTTAGTGGTTAAAACCACTTTAATTAGGCCAGGGAGCCAACTTCTTAATTAGTATAATGTAGCTAGGGTTTGACCAATCCACAAAAGGAGATTTGGCCAATTACAATGCTCGACATGATCAATCCATAAAAATGGATTGATCAAATTAATAATGACTCAATAATACATAGAATACTCTTTGCAGTTACAATATTTCAACACTATCTCCCTTGATATCCCTTGCACTCTTTCCTCGGCCCCTGCTCCTGCACACCGAGTACTCACTCACTCTTTGTGTACCATCATTGTCTTCTCTCGCATAGGTTGTCTTTTACAACCCTGAGTTTACCCTAAGTCCAAAACCCTAGATCTTCTAAAGTGATCTATGACTGAGATCTAATCTCATGTTCACTTTGAATCTAACGGCTAAGACTTAATTTATTTACTAATGTCAAATACTTAGGCATTTAATTAAATTAAATTCACATTAATTACAAAAATACATTCATTTTATTAATAACTTAATAAAGTGAATCATAAGGTTCTGAGAGGTAATAATGATGACTCCCACGTGTTAACACAAACCCACATGGAAGTACCTAGTACCTGTCTGATGCTATTAAAAACATCTACATGCCTTACTATAATTATAATTATGGGTCATGTTATTACTAACTACAACATGCCTTACTATAATTATAATTAATAATTATGGATCATGTTATTACTAACTATATTTGTGTGTATTACTAACTATTTTAATCAAACTTGGATGATAATATGATCTTCACCAATGTCTTCCTAGGAGTGACAAATATGGAAACTCAAAAACCCATATTATTAATTCTATATGGTTTTATTTATTTTTATTGAGATCATGCAATTCAATGTCGATTACATATTTATTTTTTGTTAGTGGATAACACTCGTGGTCTCCATGTTCACACATCCAAAAGCAATGGTATCCTTTGTGCTCAAAAAAATATGCCAAAAAGCCCTATCATGACCTCATATTTTAATATTATTTTGTAAAGGGTTTCATAATAGAGGGTGCAAGACAAGGACAACAGAGCGAGGCAAGATTCAACATTGTGTATATTTCTGCAACTCGATCTTTGAATTTGAGTCTTGTGGCTTCAAGTATTGTATTTGATCGCTCATTATCCAGATTTCTACATATTTACTTCCACCTTTTATTCACTGCTCTTCGTGGCTAAATTATGGCTCCATTACTCTCTTTTTTAATATTAGCTAGCCGTGTGGACATGGCAGTGCTGTACTTTGTGCACATTGTGTTTTGTAATGCCAAAGTTCGTAATTCGACTTACAATCATGGCAATTTGACTTACAATCAAGGTAATTTTGATTAAACAGTCAATAACTTTTTTGCACTTATGCTTATCACTTGCCTTCCTTGCTCCTTCCAATGCATTGAATTCATTGTTATCAGCGGCATGTATTTTTGTGGACAGATATTTGTGAATGCACCGAGGTGGTTTATGGCCTTATCCACAATGATATCTCCATTGGTAACGCAACAAACTAAGGGCGATTTTGTTGCACCCCATCCCACAAGAGTGACAGAGATCTTGTTCAAGTAATACATTGTTCCTTTATTTACATTCTGTGGAAAAGTTCATTTCATTGTGGTATCATTAATTTTGGATACGTCTAAGGGCTTGGACACTCAAATTGTTTTTGAGGCTATTCTTTCATATAGGTACATTTCACCAGAGTATGTCAGATCAAATCCACAAAATCCATGATATCATTTTTTAAGACTACACATTCTAACAGCATCCCTTTGCAACATTATGCGCAATCGCTAGTTATAGTGCTAATACTATGTTGTGAATTCATCGCATAACATGCATAAAAGTCCTTTTAGTGTGATAAAAAATATGCTGTCAAGTCGGCATATTGATGTTTCCTTGATTGTATATTTGTAATGGATGCACCGCTTGCTTGCAAGTGTAGAGCTTTAGTATTTGGAATATTCTTTGCATTGACATCGGAAAAGATTCTTTTACTGAACAAAAATGTGCATTGCTTTATCCTAGTATTTGTGCTTTATGTTCTGTGGAAGAAATAATGTCTCACATACATGGCAATCCTTGTTTGAGTGATAACTGTAGCAGGCATGCATCATATGGCAGTCCATGTTCTATTTTGGAAGGATATCTGTTGGCAGACATTAAGAATAGCACCTGCTCTATTAAAGTATTTATATTATAGAGCGTGGTGTATTAAACATGTCTTGAACTTTAAATATTGATATGACCTTGTCATATTTGCACTGACATGTAACTGGTTGTGATCATGATACCTCCATGCTTGGCTCACTGGGCTTTCAGATTTTGATGGATTACCATTTTGCTTCCTATCAAAGCAAAGGACTAGTGCTTCATAGCTTAAAGAATCACAGTGCAAATCCAAGAATATAATGGAAGTCATTAGCCTCACTTGTATCTTGTAAAACACCACGCTCGACAATGAGAGTTCAAAACTGTGCTTTTGTGTAATGATCCCAAGCCATTATGCAAGGATCATCACGGTTTTGGTGTCTTTTTAAAACTTTTCTGGTTGTGGAATTCCGTCAAACACTTCGCTGATTTACTTGTTTAGGTGTGTTTACTTTGTTGAATGGCCTCTTGATTTTGGCCTTAGGGTTTACTGATGTGTTTATATGAATGTTTGCAGCAAATAACAAGAAGAGACAACCATGGAACATACCTCAACCATATGCAATATGATAGACAAGCCAAAACATCTCAAATCTGTTTTTATTCATAAGATAGAAGA
>ML826503.1:101447-137866 GCA_009831015.1 Picea engelmannii
CCCTAGTTGTAACACCTTCCAATGATAAAAACACCATACACATGCCAAAGATAATCCTCCCAAGTGTAGCGCCTCAACTCCAAGAGCCAATAATCCAAGACAAAAGACTAAAAAGTATCTCTCACAAGAGAGTAAGTTGTGTTATGTTTAAAATGAGAGGCAACGTCCTCTACTTATATCATCCAAATGACCTTTAATTACAAAATAGGTCATTAAAAACAACCGACAAGGCTGACTTAACAATATTCCATTATTTGTCACATTAAATGCTAAAATGTCAAAGTAAGAGCTAAAAAGGGAGACGTTAGGCCCCTCTGAGGGAGACATTGGCCCTTTTTGGGCATCATCAACATCCAAAAGGCAAAACGTTGGCCCTTCTAGGGTTCCTGTAGGCTACCACATGTGCCAAATGATCCAAGCACACTGCCACATCCTCCAGAAAACGTCCAGCCTGCCCTGGGTGGCGTCCTGTCCATCAAATCCATCATCTCATCTGCAGGGGGTGATCCCCCCTAGGTCGATCTCTGCCAAAGTGTCCTGGTGAGGGCGTCCTTCTGTCTTCTTCATGCAAGGGCTCATCATGACGTTGTCCTGCCTCTGCCATCCTAGCAACCATCTAATGGGCTCTTCAGCCCCATGGAGGTCCGAGCTAATCATCTCCCCATGTGTACCGGTCCACCGGGTATGGTCCTGCACATCAAAAACTACACCCTCCATGGGCTCATCAGTCCTAGAGATCGTAGCAATGTAAATCATATTTAATCATTAAAGTTGTCAAATAAATGCATGAAATCCCTAACATATCATCTAAGAGCTCAAAGATATTACACAGATCTACTATACAAAGCTAAGGAAACCGACAGAACAACCTATTGGGCTAAACCCACAAGAGATGGAAAGTTTCCTCAGAAGATCATTCAAGCCATGTTTTATGAGGTGATATGTTTTAGGGATGTCCAGTCACAGTAAGACCAAGGGCAGGTGTTGTCTATGGGTGCCTTTGTAGGAGGCGAGTTGTACCCGTCATGGATGCATTTTTTCCAAGCTCTTTATTGCCTTTATTTTTCTTTTATTGCTTTTCTTTTTTTTTTACTTCAAGGTCTGACCAGAGGACACTGCCTTGGGTTGGTGACCAGAGCTGACAGTGTTACCCACTGGTATCTTCGCAGAGATGATAAGGCTGGCTTGTGATGAGACCCCCTTTCCATTGGCCATGCAACCAAAGGTCATTGCCCTGGCGTGGTGACTAGATGATGGCAATGTCATACTGTTGGATACCTATGAACATAATGGGCCGGCTCGTGATGAGACCTCCCATCCTCTTGGTTAGGTCTTGTTTTTATTATTTTTCTTAGGGTCCCTTCAGTTTCTTATCGAGAGGCCTTTTATTGCCTTCTTGGGGATCCCCTGGGCGAAGCATCTCTAGGTTTTATTTCCTATGGCTTTTATCTTTTACCATCTGCTTTTACCCCCTGGGCCTTTAGCCCCTTCTTCCCACAAGACAAAGTGTAACCCTCAAAGGTCGTCCCAATGGCCGGACTAGGGGAATGGGATAGATGAGCGGGGTATAAGATGTAAAATGATAAAAGATGGTGGGAGCGGACGATGGCTCTGCAAATCCCCTTTGGTGGCTAACCAAAACCCATGAATATCAACTTGCTAAGTCACCCCATCAATCACCTCAACAATGGTCAAGTGGATTAGTGTAAGATCCAAGCAGTCATCAGAAATGAAAGCCTAATGCATATATAAGAAGGTTATAACGATCAAATATGACACATACCATGATACCTCGGACCAATTACCTCATGGAGCAAGAGTCCTCTCTGATGCAAGCCCAGGCCGGTGGTGATGGTAGCTGCTACTGCTGACAGGGCAAATCTGATGAAGAAGAAGAAAGATGGGCCCTCCAGGGCCATGCTCAAGTCAATCTCGCTCTCGGTACTCCATGTCTAGGACCTGTGGGCCTCGAGACATGATTTCCTAGTTATCCCTAGATATCGGGGATAACAGTACTCTAGATGATTATGTCGAGTAGGATGTCCATGTGATTGAGCACGGGTGGACGTGCCCCTAGTGGTGAAGCACTAGTGGGTGTGTGAGATCCCTTGCTATATTGTCTGAGAGTGAGATTTCCCTGTAACCCTAATTGTGATGTAAAGGGTACAAGTTGGATCCACCATATGTGAAAGATAATTAATGTTTATTGTAATAATTAATTATTTTTTGAGTTATTGAGGCCGACCCTGTTGTGCCAATAGACGCCACTTTTGGTCTGTCCAGTCTATTATAAATAAAGGTAATTTCCCCATTGAGGAAACACACAACACACACAAGTCACTTGTCATTTGGAAATTTCAGCAAGTACATCTTCTAGGGCTGAAGTGCGCACCTCTCTTGGGCGCTAGCTTCTTGGTTTTGGAGAACACCCTTTTGTGTGCTAAGTCTATGATGTGGGAGGTCTTTCTCTTGAGAATATAGCAAAGGATTGTTGGGTTTTCTTCCCTTATTGAGAAGGGTTTCCCAGGATATTTCTTGTGTTCTTGTGCATTGGTATTTCTTCTTGTGATCTTAGTTATTGGGACAATTATGAATGGTGTAGCTGCATTTGTTTATGGTTCAAGTAAATGCTAAAATTGAAATAAACCTCATGCTTGAGCATAACATAGTGAAAATTTAACATGGTTTCAGAGCATAGGTATTGAAGAAGCCATTGCACAAGCTTCTAACAAACATCCTCTCTCTTCTGCAGAACCGTACGACCCTCCTAGGGTTTCTAGAAATCTGTACATCCCTCTTTTGTTTGGCTATTTCGACACTTAATATTGAAATGTTGGAGCTAAAAATTGCATAGGGGTGTACGGCCTCCCTCAATGCACCTCCAACAACTCTCAAATTGCAATTCCGAGAATTTTGGATTTTTGGCCCTAGGGTTTCACAATTTTCTGCAGAAATTTAAATTTTAGGGTTTCTACAACCCATTGAAGAAGTTCTACAACTCACCAGTATTCCTGTGACTCTCTTAAGGCTTATTGTTGGCAGTCATAAGTCCAACGAAACCTAAGCTTGCTAGCCTAGCCTAGCCGTTAGGTTTCCTAGGTTAGTTGCTAAAGGTTTGTGGAAGAATTTGCAAACCATGAAGAACATTTCTCTGTTGGAAGATAGGCTTGAAGAATCAAGCAACTTCAGACTACATGAAGAATATTGGAAGACAGATCCAGAGTCACATCAGAGAGATGAATACACCAAAGATGAAGCCTTCCTCTTCATATCAACACTCTCAGGGATGCACTTGTATATATTATTTGTATCATTGTCATGAGGGTACTTGCAAAAGGGAGGAATCTTTGCTGCAATCGTGGATCCAGAGGGATCTCAATGCATTCATAGGAACAACACACTGGAAGTGAAGACTCCAGGTATGATTGTTTTAATTATCATGCCTCTAACCTACATTTCTAAGTTTTCTACATTACAAGTAGGTGTTGTAGCCGTGACAACAATCCTTAAATTGTTTTGATTCTAGAGATGTACTCATTATTCTCCTCTAGGAGATATTCTTGTCTTGTTTCTTTTCGTTTGTTTTTTTATTCCAGGCAGGTTAACAACAAAGAAATATGTTTATCCTTCAGACTTCAAAGGGATTCACTTGACTCAGAGGGAGTCAAAACTATTTGAGAAGGAGGGAAAACATAACCATCATTGAAGCAACCAAAGCAATGATACATGATCACCATCTACCTATGATTCTATGGGTAGAAGAATCCATGACAACAATATATGGTCAGAACAGGAGTCCTCACCAGATTTTGAAGAAAACGACTCCCGAAGAAGCCTTCACCGGAGTGAAGCCTGAGGTATGACACTTCAGGATATTTGGGTGTCCAATATATCTTCATGTCCCAAAGAAAAGAGATCCAAGCTAGACCCCTCAGGAATAAAGGGTACATTTGTGGGATATAGTGAATCTTCAAAGGCTTACCGAATCTACATCCCTAGTTAGAGACATATTGAGGTAAGCATAGATATCATCTTTGAAGAAGAGATAGCATTTCAAAGATCTAGAGAATCTCAGATGGAGATTGAAAATGAGACAATACCTTCTCCCCCTTCAACAGTTCAGAGGGAGACAACCATTGTTCCAGTTGATCCAGTTGCTCCAGTTGATGTTCCCAGAGACATTGTAGTAGGCCATAAAAGACATGCATGGGCTCGACAAACTCTGCAGGAGGCAGAGGAACATGCAACTCCTTAAGGCACATTCCGAGAGAGCAAGAAACCAAAGAGATTTTTGAGCTATTTTTCAACCATGAGCCACATCATTGATACCGAGTCTTCTTGTCATGGGGAAGCAACAAGTCAACAGGTATGGCAAGATGCCATGACAAAAGAGTATCATTCCATCATGAAGAATGATGTGTGGGATATTGTTCTGAGACCAGAAGGGAAGTTTGTAGTGAATTACAAGTGGATCTATAATATCAAGTATGCAGTCGATGGAAGTGTCGAGAAGTACAAAGCGAGATTTGTAGTCAGAGAATTTTCATAGGTAGAGGAAATTGATTATGAGGAGACAATTGCTCCTGTATCTCGATACACTTCCATCCGCACTATCATTACACTAGCTACATATATGGGTTGGAAACTACATCAGATGGATGTAAAGACAACCTTTCTCAATGGTGAGATTGAGGAAGAAGTTTACATCGAGCAGCCAGAGGGATTCGTGATACACGACGAGAAATCTCATGTGTGTAGATTGAAGAAATCTCTGTATGGACTAAAGAAGACACCTCGTGCGTGGTACGAGAAGATGGATGGATTCTTGATGAGTTTGGGCTTCAACAAGAGTGTTGTTGATCCAAACCTATATTATAATATTGTTGGTGACGAGTTCCTGATCTTGGTTTTGTATGTGGATGACTTATTCCTCACTGGTTCAGAAAGACTTATTGCCGAATGCAAGCGAGCATTGAATTCTGAATTCTAGATGAAGGATCTGGGTTTGATGCACTACTTCTTGGGACTAGAAGTATGGAAAAGGACTGATGAGATTTTCCCGGGTCAAGGAAAATATACAATGGAGATATTGAAGAAGTTTGGTATGACAGACTGCAAATCCATGCCTACACCGATGGTGATGGATTTGAAGAAAATGAACAATGCTTCTACTGGTTCAGGGGAGATTGATCCACATTTATACTGACGACCAATTGGATCATTGATGTATCTGGTTAACACCAGACCTAATATATTCTATGCAATGAATGTACTTAGTCAGTTCATGAGTCAACCGAGACAGACTCACTGGATCACAATGAAGCATGTATTGAGATATATACGAGGCACAATTGGATATGGCCTGAGATACCCTAGATGAGGATGAAATCATATTGACAACTCTTAATGGTCTCACAAGACCTTGGGATGCGTTTATCCAAACCATTTGTGCAAGAAAGGAGAAACTACATTTTGACAGTCTTTGGGAAGAATGTGTTCAAGAAGAAGAAAGAGTAGCTAACCGAGAAGCAATACAATCAAGAGATGAAGATCAAGCCCTAACTACGCATACTAAAGGAGGAAAGAAGAGGTCTCACTTCTAGAAGGATATTCATCAACATAAGGAATCTCACTCCCCAAAGAAATTCAACAACTCTCATAAAGAATCTCACCTTCCAAGAAGGCTCCAGAAGTTTCAGAGAGGTCAAAGAAGAGAAAGAGATTTCTCCTCTTATCAATGCTACCTTTGTGATAAGATGGGACATATTGCTAAATATTGTCCAACTAAGAGAGAAGAATACAAGAAGAGAAACAAAATGCACCATGCCCATACAATTGAATATGAAGAGCCACCCACAAAGATGATTAAAGAACAGATTGAAGACTATGTCTTAATCTCTTCCCTCTCAGGATCAATGTCACCTAGTGAGGATACTTGGCTCATAGATAGTGGTGCTTCCAAGCACATGATAGGTCAAAGAGACATTCTCTCTAGCCTTACAGAGAAGAACTTTCCCTATAAAGTTACATTTGGAGATGATTACCAATACCCTATCAAAGGAGTGGGAGAGTCCAATTACAAACTTGATTCAGGGACTCCATTGAAGATGAAGGATGTAATATATGTACCAGGTTTGACAAAGAACTTACTTTCTATCTCAGCGTTAGATAAGAAAGGCTTCGGGGTTGCATTCATAGATGGTGAAGTCCTCATGTGGCCTAAAGGAAAAACCATAGAAGATGCAATTGTTATTGGAATAGAAGAAGGTGGCTTGTATAAGCTAAAAGGTCACCTAGTTGCATCCTTGACTCATTCCATTGAAATTCCATGTGAACTTTGGCATAGAAGACTAGCTCACATCAATTACAAGGCATTACCATATGTGAGCAAGGTAGTCATAAGTCTACCAGAATTCAAAGTTGATCATGAAGGTGTGTGCAAGGGATGTGCACAAGGAAAGAACATAAAAAATCATTTCCTGAAAAGAGAGAGTAAGGTAGAAGGAGTCTTGTAACTCATCCACTCAGATGTCTGTGGCCCAATTCCATCAACCTCTCTTAGTGGGTATGTATACTATGTGTCATTCATTGATGATTATTCTCGCAAAACCTAGGTTTACTTTTTGAAATCAAAAGATGAAGTGTTCGGTAAATTCAAGGAATTCAAAGTCTTGATAGAGAATCTTTCTGAAAGAAAGATCAGGATACTCATAACATATAATGGAGGAGAATACACCTCAAATGAGTTTGTAATTTGCAGAGATGCAAGGATTAAGAGGGAGCTCACCACTCCCTACAATCCTCAACAAAATGGTGTAGCAGAAAGAAAGAACATAACTATAATGGAACCAATGAAGACTATGATCCACTATCAAGATCTTCCAATGCACTTATGGGCAGAAGTAGCAAGAACAATGGTGTATGTACAAAACAAATTATCCCATAGTGCACTTGGGTTCAAAACCCATGAAGAGATGTTCTTCGGAAAGAAGCTAGAAGTAAGCCATCTCAAAATATTTGGTTGTCCAATATTTGTACACATTCTGAAAGAGAAGAGAACCAATATGGACCCTTCAAGAAACAAGGGAGTATTTGTTGGACACTGTGAGGTTTCCAAGGCCTTCAGAATATACATACCAGGTTACCATCATATTGAGATCAACAGAGATGTAACCTTTGATGAATATGCAACACTCAAGAAATCAAGGAGATGCTAGATTGAAGAAGTATATGAAGAAGAACCTATAACTTCCATAGTTGTAGAACCAGTGAGAGAAGTTGTAACTTTCCCTGATGAGGAGATTCTAGAAGATCATGACATAATATAATCTCAAGAACCTCCCCACATGATGATCTCTCACAATAGAAAGCCAACTTGGGCGAGGGAACTTATTCAATATGGAGAGAAGTATGGCGCCCCAGAAGGTACCATGAGACAAGTCAAGAAACCCAAGCCATTCTCCAGTTATATAGATTTGATGTGTGATCTCTTAGAGAAGGAGCCTACTTGCTTTGAAGAAACCATTCAGAAGAAAGAATGGGCAGATGCCATGACAGAATAATACCAATCCATTATAAAGAATGATGTATGGAAAATAGTTCCAAGACCGAAGAGCAAAGATGTGGTATCTTTGAAATGGCTATTTAAGATAAAACATGATGTTGATGGAAGTATTGAGAAATATAAAACAAGGTTTGTAGCTCGTGGATTTTCTCAAAAAGAAGACATTGACTATGAAGAGACGTTTTCCCCTGTAGCTAGATGCACTTCTATCAGAACCATCATAGCCCCTTGCCGCTAAGATGAAGTGGAAGTTACACTAGATGGATGTGAAAACAACCTTCTTGAATGGTGTCATTGAAGAAGAAGTGTATATAGAACAACCTCAAGGGTTTGAATTTGAAGACATAAAGACTCATGTATGTAGATTGAAGAAGGTTCTGTACGGATTGAAGCAAACTCCTAGAGCTTGGTGTGGAAGAATTGATAGTTTCCTGATGATCTTGGGCTTTACCAAGAGTAAAGTTGATTCTAACATTTACTTCAAGGTTATGAATGATGAGCCTGTTATATTGTTGTTGTATGTGGATGACTTATTCTTAACTGGAGAATAAAATCTCATCACAGATTGTAAGAAGAAGTTCGCTGCAGAATTTGAGATGAAATACCTAGGCCCGATGCACTATTTTCTAGGTCTCGAAGTTTGGCAGAGCCCAAAGAAGATCTTCCTTAACCAAGGGAAGTATGCAGTAGAAATACTAAAGAGGTTTGATATGTTGGAGTGTAAATCCATGAACATGCCCATGAAAAGAGAGTTGAATCTACCAGTTGAGACTTTGTCATAATTGGTTGATGACACGTTGTACAGACAGATCGATGGATCGTTGATGTATCTGATGAATACCGGGCCAGATATATGTTTTGCTGTGAACACCTTGAATCAATTTCTGGTAGAACCCAGACGTTTTCACCTTGTTGCTGTAAAACATGTGATGAGATACCTTAAGGGTACATTGGATCTTGGTATCAGTTATAATGGAGATCATGACTTCAGACTGAGTGGTTATACCGATTTAGATTGGGTTGGAAGTGTCTCTGACAGAAAGAGTACCTCACGATGTTGTTTTAGTCTGGGGTCAACCATGATCTCATGGTAGAGTAGGAAGAAATCAAGTATTGCTATCAACATGACAAAAGAGGAATACATTGCTGCATGTTCCCCCAGTTGTGAAGCCATATGGCTTCAGAAGTTGTTGACATGTCTATTTGATTTGGAGATGGAAGCAACCGTGATTCTATGTGATAACCATAGTTGCATAAAAATGACAGAGAACCTTGTGTTCCATGACAAGTCAAAACAAATAGAAATCCGATATCACTACATTCGTGATATGGTGCAGAGAGGAGCTATAAATCTCGATTAAGTTTGTCACGGATGAGTAGGTTGTAGATGTGTTGACCAAGCCTCTGTCTTGTGTAAAGTTTGAGCACTTTCGAGACAAGCTTGGTATAGTTCGAAAGGACATCCCTCGAAAGGAGGAGTAGTGTTGATGCCAACGTTGTGTTGAAGATTTCCAGCTTCATGCCGATGTTGATTTGATTTCAACCTTGTGCTAAATATTTCCATCTTCGTGCTGATGTTGATGTGATGCCAACCTTGTGCTGAATATTTCTAGCTTTGTGCTGATGTTGATGTGATGCCAACCTTGTGCTGAATATTTCCAGCTTCGTGCTGATGTTGATGTGTTGCTAGCCTTGTGCTGAAGATTTCTAGCTTTGTGTTGATGTTGATGTGATGCAAGCCTTATGCTGAATATTTCCAGCTTCATGCTGATGTTGATATGATGCCAGCTTCATGTTGAAGATTTACATCTTAGTGCTGATGTTGATGATGCTCCAGCCTTAGTGTTGTGATGTTGTTGTTGATTTTGTATCAACCTTGTGCTGTTATTGATGATGATGATGTATTAGTGTTATACTAATTCATGTGGATGCAGATGATGATGATGCCATTCCAGCTCCTTGCCGTGGATGATGATATTGATGATGAGAAAATATTCTGATGATTTATAGATATGCCAGTCAGTGTTCCAGATATTGTTGATGTTTCCGCCCTCTCTCTCTCCTGATGATGTTGTCAAATACCCTTCTTGTTAAGGGGGAGTGTTGAAATATCGTAATTGCAAAGAGTATTCTATTTATTATTGAGTCATTATTAATTAGATCAATCCCCTTTTGTGGATTGATCATGTTGGCCATTGTAATTGACCAAATCCCCTTTTGTGGATTGGTCAAACCATAACTACATTATACTAATTAAGAAGTCATCTCCCAGGCCTAATTAAAGTGGTTTTAACCACTAAGAAGAGAAGTCGGCCCTGCCTAGTGAAGAGACACCTTTCCAGTGCCTACTAGCCAGTGTAAATAAAGGAGGCTAGTGCCTCATTTGTTCACTCATCAAGTGCTCAAGTTTGGAGAGATGCAGTTGGGAGAAGAAGGAAGAGAGAGAGCATTGCTCAATGTTGGATATTCTCTAGTGTTTTGGTTTATTGTCTTGGCTATCTATAATAAAGAAGTTTTGGCTGGGTTTTCTCCCCCATGAGAGTTTCCCAGGATAAATGTTGAGTATCTTGTGATTGTGTTTCTCTCAATGATCCTACCTATTCTATTGTTATCTAGTAAATTGAAAATAAACCTAATAATAGCTTAAAACTTTACAGATAACAACCAGGTGGACTAGGCTATTTGTTGCAACATTTGTATTTCCTCATAAGGGCCATTATCTCAGGATGGGAGCCCTGATTTTATTTAATAAAATCATCACAGATCTGGTTTTCTCGTAAGGGTTTTTCCAGGGATTATTTACCCGAAAATCTCGTGTGAAAATATGGTTTCTAATTTTTCTTCTGTTGAATTTTAATGGTTAGGTAACCTAGCTGTGCTTTAATTCCATAAATGTGTTTTATTCAAAATTAACTAACGGGTGTTAGGTTTACATAATTTAACATGGTATCAGAGTTGAGACTCTGAACAAACCAGGAACAAAAGATCAAGATTTGGCAGCAAGAAGGCAGGTCCGTGGGGAATTTTTTTTGTTCACAGATCTGTAGCTGCAGGTAATAGAAAACCTAGAAAAAAAGGGGTCGTACGATACAACCATCATACAGAGTCGTCATACACTGTATGACCAAACAAATTTTTTGCACTGGACATAGATCGATCTGTGTGGGTGTTGTTGTGAAGATTGTGAGCTGAGAGACTATCGACATCAAAGAAGGAAAAACTAGCATGGAAAGAGAACTGGCCACGACCCGAGGTAGAGATCTGATAGACATGCAAGTGCACAGGTTGAGTGGTTGGGATGTTGATAGTTATCCATCAAGCTAAGAGGATCGACTACGACTGTAAAAAAAGGATGCTGAAGCGCATGGGGACCGAGCTGGTGAAGTTGATCATCGCAGGTTGAAGCAAATCGCCCGGGGCGTTAAGGTTGGTAGACGATTGTAGACCGCGAGCTAGCACGAGAGGAGTCCGCAACTACCGAAATAGGAAGCTTCCAACAAAAAAACTAACAACACAAGAGGATAGGAGCCGCGTGGATGTGCTGAGTGGTGTGGTCGACAGTCACAACTTCCAGCAGAAAGGAAGGTGTGGTCAACAGAGATAGAGCTGCCGAGCAAGGAGGTTGGGCATGAGTGTTGTGAGTCTACAAATATAGCTGCAGAAGAGGAGTTAAGCGATAGCCAGGCCAACTGTAGAGCATGCCGCCAACTGGTTCGCGTGGGTGCAACTGCGACAATCAGGAAACTAAGGCCAGCGAGGACAACAACTTCCCAATGGAGGGACGAAGGAACTAGGTTAGCTAGGGTCAACCTAGTAGGATATCCGTGCAACCCACATAGGTTTGGGCACACCAGACAATGAGCAGGTGCCCCGAGCAACATGCATGTATTTTGGGCAGTGGGAAGACAACCCAAAAAACAGTTGGGAAACATGCATAAAATTTTGGGAAACAAGCAAAGGCTCCGGGCAGCGTGCATAAAAGTTCTGGCAATAGACAAAGATCCCAAAAAGGCTATGGGAAACCTTGGACATCTTCGGGCAACGAGAAACAAAGTCCAGGCAGCGGGCAGTACGCCTCAGGCAGATATCCAGAATGCCAGTAAAAGTTCTTCAAAGACAGGACCGATCGAGGTGGCAGGGATAGATTTTGGTTTAGAAGGACCAACCAATTATGTGGATTGGAGAGCAACCACGGTAGTGGATTTGGTAGCAAATACAGAGCCACCTTTGAGTGGTGGAAGTACCTTCCTTGCTAAGAGGGAGTGTTGATATTTTTATTAGCATCAGATAAGTACTTCCGTGGGGTCTGTGTCAACCAATGGGAGTTGTCATTATTACCTCTTAGAACCTTAAGATTCACTTATTAAATTATTAATAAAGTGAATGTAATTTTGTAATTAATGTGAGTTTAATTTAATTAAATTCCTAAGTATTTGGCATTAGTAATTAAATTAAGTCCTAGTTGTTAGATCCAAAGTGAACGCGAGATTATATCTTAGTTGTAGATCACTTTAGGAGATATAGGGTTTTGGACTTAGGGTAAACTCAAGGTTATAAACGACAACCTATGCGAGAGGAGGAGACACAATGATGGTACACAAAGAGTGAGTGAGCACTCAGGTGTGTAGGGGCATGGGCCGAGGAAAGGGTGCAGGGGGTAGCAAGAGAGATATCAACCAAGTGGGCTAGGCTATTTGCTGCAACATTTGTATTTCCTTAGAAGGGCCATTATCCCAGGATGAGAGCCCTGATTTTATTTAATAAAATATTCATAGATCTGGTTTTCTCGCAAGGGTTTTTCCAGGGGTTATTTACCTGAAAATATCGTGTGCAAATATGTTTGGGTTCTGATTTTTCTTCCGTTGAATTTTAATGGATAAGTAACCTAGATTTGCTTTAATTCAATTAATGTGTTTTATTCGGAATTAACTGTCAGGTGCTAGGTTTACATAATTTAACAAGGCAGAGAAGCCAAAGCCTTCCATAGGCATGGATAATCTTCTCTATGGCCCTGATTGGTGTTTGCAACTAAGTTTATAATCATAGTGGAAATTTGGGTGCTGTGGTTCATAGGCTTATCTCTACCCCCTGGTTGGTGGTACTTGAGGTTATGCCATCATCAACATTAAACATGGATAAAATCTTTACAACTAAATTCACTCTTTGGTCAAAGTGAAATAAACATTTTTAATGCATATAAAATTTCACATTAGAAATACAAAGTTTATGGGCATAGTGTTTTCATGTTCTTTATCGTCCATGTTAGCATAAGAATTTAAATTGATTTCAATAAAAAGTGTGTTTTTCAACATCTTGAAAATACATTATTATCAGCTAACTAAGTTGACCTGTCCATTCTTTAAATGACCATCACATTGATGGTTTGTTCACATAGTATATCACTTTCCAATCATTGTTGGATTTTTCTTTTTCCAGCATGGTTGGAAAGTGGCCTCTATTTTTATTGTAAATCTGATGATTGCTCAAATTGGTTCTTCAATATTTTATTTGGTTGTTTTGTTTTGTAATTGATATTCACTTTTTTGACATTGGTTGGAAAAATGACCATTGCCAGAATTAGATAATTAGATAAATGTTAGACAAAATTTCTTCGACACTTGTTGGAATCTCTGACACTTGTTGGAATCTCTGCTGTAAAATATTGTTGGAAAAAAATGCTTTCTCATAATTTATTGGAAAAATAATCCCAATGTGAACATCATATGAGTTTCCATTCATCATATTATTGTTGATCCATTTCCATGTGTCCATGTAAATCATTCCATCCACGATGGAGCTTGCTCAATCTCCTATGGCCTATAGAGGGCAAAGGGCCATCGAGTAATTCTTGGTTTTGATAAAGGTTTAAGTTTTCCCAACAGGTTTTATCACTCTGCTCTTTTTATCTCTCAATATACAAGCATATTTTGAATAGACTCTATTTTCCTCTCAATATACATGTAATTTGAATCGACTCTGTATTTTAATTATAGGCAAGAGAGGTGACACACTGATTACTTGTTAGTTGCATATTCATAGAATACTGACTTTTCGGGTCAGCGTAGCCAATTCATTTGCACAAAGGATCATTAGCGATACACATGGGTTCTACCATTAGGTGGTGTGGCCTTGAAGAGAAAAGTAGGGGAATTTCTCTCTCCTACCTTTTTTCTTTCCTATGTTGGGTGGTTGTGCAAGTTCTTCATTGTTGTGCACAACGGTCCTGCTTTTCTTTGCAAGAAAATGGTCAATCATGAGTGCTGCTAGGTTTGTGTAGTGTGGGTCTGAGGGTTAACTATTCAAGCGATTTCTCTTTGTTCCGGGAAAAACATTATATGACGGATTCATGTCAATGGGTTCCTGATGTGGCAACTCTACCACTAAACATTGATTTCATGTAGTCAAATGTCAAGTTCGTTTTTGGATACGTAACATACCTTAAATTGATATTTTTCACATGCTAGTGTATTCACTTCGTTATTACCATTGATCATCTTTTTTCCTATACTAGCATCCAAGTGGAAATCCTAACCACGAATGCCACCTTGAAGTAATGGATGGGAGTTGTCACTATCACCTCAACACAACTTCCCTTTCTCTTTTGGCTATATCTCAAAGGCCAAGGGGAGTACCCCTTTGATATACAATCTATTATTGAGAAAGCTCAAGTGAACTTCAATTATGATTTTAGACAATGAGAGCAAAGATTTACTTCAATGAACAATATCAATGAAGCCCACAAAATATATACTACATGTAAAGTTAAGGATTCCAAAAAGTGAGTGATCTAATGCTTTAAGATAAAGAGCATAAACCACCACGATCCACTTAGATGATTTTATGAGTTGGAAACAAGTGGGTTAATAAAATATCTAATTTATAAGATATCATAATAAAAAGATTTCAGATTTGCAATATGTTGATTGATATCCCAAGTTAATAACAACTTAAAGTAATTATCACCAACCTTAGAAAATGTTAACTTGTAATAGAAACAATTCTAATCCAAATCAAACCAAAAAGATGTAATATTACCACACAAATTGACCTTAGATGATATGATAAGAGAAAAACAATTATGTGCTTATATAGGGCAAGTCCAAGGTGAAACTTGGCATGTCCTTGATTTTCAAATATGTTTTATGAGTAACTTTATGTAAAATTCCAGATTTGAGATTTACAGAGATATCAACCCAATAAGATAGATAATCAACTTTAGAAACCAAAAAAGATGTAATATTACTACACAAATTGACCTTAGATGATATGATAAGAGAAAAACAATTATGTGCTTATATAGGGCAAGTCCAAGGTGAAACTTGGCATGTCCTTGATTTTCAAATATGTTTTATGAGTAACTTTATGTAAAATTCCAGATTTGAGATTTAGAGAGATATCAACCCAATAAGATAGATAATCAACTTTAGAGCAATATGTATTGGATTATGAGTTATGGTTTTATGTTATCCAATGAAATAACAACTCAATTTGCTTTGAAACAAGTCCACAACAAGTAAATCAATGTAAGATAAAAATAACTTGAATCAAAAGGTGAATTCACCTTAGAATATAGAAAGAATTACTTAGAATTTACCAAATACATTATTAAGTGAGAAACATGCAATTAAGACCAACTTAAGGATGATTTCACAACTAGAAAAGAAGATGAAACTCGAACATAACTTTATACCTTATGAAATTGATGCCAAGTCTCTTCTAGATATTCTTTATGCATTAAACTTGAACTCATGGTTGATGTAAATTTGTTTTTTTTTATCATTTTCTATGCAATTTCCATATTTACATAAATAATGAAAACAACCCAAAGGGAAATAAATTTTAGATGCACAATCGTAGGGGCTGATTTTTCATTTAGGGTTTTAAGATCTAAAATTTAAGACCAAACCCTAATATAAGCTACTCTAGAAAGTGAAACATGCAATGGATTTAATGCTCGACCAGAAAGGAAATCTAATCTAATATTTTTTTTAGAGTTCTTTATAAACAAAAAAGAAAAAGTGGATTTTGGTTTTTTATAATTTTTGGAGGTTGATGTGAGAAGACAAGTGCCTTATCCAACAAGGTCTTATGGGGACAAGAAGAAAACCCCTCTTCAAAATTATTCCATTTTATCTATGGATTAAGATGAGGAGACTAGGGTCAATGAATCAATAGTCTCATATCTAATCAATATGAAAATGAAGACCAAGACCCTACAAGAAGGGGTCCTAAAAGGAGCACCTTCACTAACAAAATCAACTATATCTTGATAAATGTAGTCAATACCCTTGCTAGGTTTTCTAATGGATAGACAAAACAAGGAATTAAATACTTACCAAAACAACAAAGGAAGAAGGAGAGTAATTACCCCAAAACATATTCCTTCCAAGCGATAGAATTTACCCTTCAATGGATCGATGTTGTTAGCTTTGTAGCAGACTTGAAAATTCACAATCAATCTTTATGCACCACACCAAGAGAAAATAACTTCAAGAATTGACACCAAAATTTCTCAATAGGTAGATCTTCAACAAAATTGTACTCTCAATAGTTAGTGAACAAGTTGAAGTGTGAGGGGGAGCCTATTTATATAGGAGGCTTCAACAACCCTCATATTACAAAAATATTTTCATCTCCTTAGACATAACCTAGTATATCTCACAATAGACTTGTCTTCCAACTAGCTAAGGAGACAAGGTCAAACAATACATAAAATACAAGAAGAGATGTGCCACACGTACAATATTCCCCTAAGAGAGGGAGACATCCCACCGAAATAGTCAAGAGGAGGTCAAGGGATCCCAACGTCCCTCCATGATGCAAGGTAACCTCCTCAAGATGCCCCTCCAATGAATATAGACCACAAAATATGTAATGTCCCTTTCCAAATAGGAGCTCTAGAGAGGAGGCTTAATGGTCTAAACTGCTTCGTTAGACTATAGCCAAGGCCATAAAAGGGGTAAATAGGGTTACTAGAGGTCACTCCAGTCAAAGGTGTTATGTTCACAAAGTGACATTGAGCTAAAAGTGGTTAAAAGCGCTTTTAAGCCATTATGAGCTAAAAATAGAACAAACAAGCTAAATTTGGAAGTCAACAACAAATTAGGGTTTCAACAGTGAATTAGGGTTTAGAAAATCTATAAGAGAAGGGTCAGCGAACTAATTCATCATTATGCAGATTATGACTTGTCATTGAGGAGAGAGGCGCATCTCAGGAGAGATAGTTCAGTGGATTCTAGGAGGAAGACACCAGTTGGTTGATTTCGGTGTTAAGAGACACACCCTAGTCATCGAGGAAGATCACACAGGTCTTCCATCATTCTTCAACAACAATTACATAGGGTCCAACAACAAGGGTGCACTTATACAGGGTGAGGGCACAACTCCTGAGGAGGTTCAGTGGATTGACTTGTCCCATCTAGGGAGATTTCAGAGATTTCCCTCTGACCCAGTTGAGAGGAAGGCAAGGCACATGTTTTTCTTGGTTCCTCGTCATATTTTGACGGAGGAATCATCTGGGGCGCATTTTCCAAAGTTGGGAGTATGACACTTTTGGCAGACACATTCGAGGTTCTTGAGCGATCATCAGATTAGATCTAGGGAAACCCTTCCGACCCATTTCCCAGTAGGCCAAGGCGATCATTTTGAGATACATCTCAGCCGATTCTGATGGTGTAATCACCAGGGAACATTTTTTGAGTGAGAGAGGGGTGCATTCCCCCAGGGGGGTCCATCCGGGGTCCAGACACACCAGGAGAGGGGTCGGTCAGTCATCAGGACTGAGAGCTAGAGTAGGGCGCACCATTTGGGACAGTTTCCAGGCCATTCCAAGAAGTTTAGCCACCAGGGCGAACTTTCTGGACTTTCAACAGTTACTGCGCGAGATGCCACAGTTCCACCTCATTCATTGACCCCGCAGTACTCATCTATTATTGGGTATTATATTTTAGTTTTCTTATTGTATTCTGGATAAGATCCTTTTGTCATTTGATCTAGCCGAGTGAATCATTTTATTTAGCTGCATTCATCATTTGTACTCCGTAGAGATATCATAATATAAACTTTTAGTCTTTGTCACATTTGCTATTTGTATAATCATTTATATGCTATAAACCATTGATCCTACA
Source organism: Picea engelmannii (assembly GCA_009831015.1). NCBI lineage: Eukaryota > Viridiplantae > Streptophyta > Pinopsida > Pinales > Pinaceae > Picea > Picea engelmannii. The sequence goes on from ML826503.1 coordinate 119,139, forward strand.
CACACATTAGCAACATTTCCTAGACTAGCCAAGTTAGGAACATTACAATGGCATCAGAGCTTTAGTTCTGTCAGCTTGTGACTAAAGACGATGAGTGCAATAGAAGACCCAGAGGGTCGTGAGCACGCAGGTGACAAATATGTCACTTACAACATGTGCAAGGAAAGAAGGTCTAGGACCGACTTTCCTCCTTTCCTGCCCATCTCAGAGGAAGAGAAAGAGGCGCACAAGGAAGTAGAGAGAAGGGCAGAGCGTGAGGCCAAGCGCGAGGCAGAGAGGATGCTAGGTGACATATATGAGCGACCATAGGGTAGTGGCAAGGACCCCATGGAGCCAGAGGAAACCTTCATGCAAATTATCAGTGATATGGTAGCTAGTCAACGGGACATGACCTAGTCCTTGACATAGATGGCTGATAGATTGGCTATAGTGGGCACCCCGGGCACACAAGCCCCACATGCAACACAGGGGAACTCGGGGGAAGGAAGTAGACCCCAGTCTCCTACTCGCACATACACCTCTTCGAGTAGGATTCCTAGAACTTTGTTTCCCAGTTTCCATAGGGCACCCTCAGTAGCAACACAACTATCGATAGCTCAGAGGCTGCCCACTCATGCAAAGGAAATTGTAGAGTACATGAGGGAGTATGTAACATTGGGTTGTGACTTCCATCAGGACATGACCCTAGTCGAGTACTGTGGGCTCAGACTCAGGAACCGCCCCAGAGAGCCATAAAGAGGAGGAACACAACAACAGTAGGGGCATAACATTGATTTCATCCAGAAAGTTGGTAAACTCACCATACCTTCTTTCGACGGATCTTCCAAATGCACCGCCAGAGCTTGGGTACAGAATCTAGACACATACTACAAGCTCAACCAGATGACCGAGACAGAGGCCATCAATTTCGCCACCTTACACTTGGAGGGTGAAGCACACGAGTGGTGGCATCATGGATTGGTGACATTGGGTCACAATCACATCACCTCCTATAGGGAGTTCACAGAGAGACTCATGGACAGGTTTGACAGGAGGGATATCGAGATCCACTTCAAGGATCTAGCCTAGTTGAGACAAACTGGCACAGCAGAGGCATTCATCACAGAGTTTCAACAGGTATCCGTGGCAGTGAAAGATATATCAGAGCCCATGCTGATCATGCTATTCACAGAGGGGATCACAGAGCCTTTGAGAGGATGGATGAAGGCATATAGGCCTCCCACCTTGCAATATTCCATCCTACGCACTCGATATTTGGCAGACTCAGTGCCAAATACTAAACCCTTCGTACCCCAGAAGGATCGAGACAGGAAGCCATTCCAGAGAGAATGGAAGGGCAAGGAGAAGTTGGATGATGAGACAAGGTGAGAGCTTATGAGGAATAAGATTTTCTTCAACTACGGAGACCCTTGGGCCCCAGGCCACAAGTGCATGGGCAACAGAGAGATTCATTATATTGAGGTGGCAACAAACAATGTGGACAGTGAGGAGGAGGAGCAGGACAGTGGATCCACTAGCTTAGAGGAGGAGTCAGCACATGTAGAGGAGCAACCTCCCCATAGACCACCGACACTAGCAGGAGCCCACCCTTCAATAGTTCCACAATTGCCTAAGAAGGCTAACATATGGAAACTAGCAAAGGGAGGAGACATAGCGACCCTTTTTGGTGTTCCCAGGTATGATACCCTCCGGATTAGAGGGACTATTCAGGGGCAATGGTAAATCACCCTGATAGATGGTGGGGCCACCCACAACTTTATTGATGCACCATTGGTATCAAGACAAGAACTTCAGACAGAGGAGTTTGAGGGGTTTGATGTTGGAGTAACAGATGGCCACATAGTGGAGTGTCTAGATAGAGTTTCAGACTTGGAGATAAAGTTAGGAAACTATACAGTGAGAGACACATTTTATGTGGTTGACCTATCTAAAAAATATGTCGTGTTGGGAGTCTAGTGGATGATCACCTTGGGAAAAATCACCACCAATTACCAAACCTTGGAGATGGGGTTCAGAGACCATGACAGGAAGAAGGTTGTTCTGAGAGGTATAACAATAGGAGAACCTACGATAGTTTCAACCAATATGATGGAGAGGATATTCAAGCATGGGGAGGTAGCATATGCTGTAGAGTGCTTGATTACTACACACAAGGATTCTGAGGGTTGACAACAATATCATACAAAGATCATGAATTTGTTGGGATGACATCAACATGTTTTTGGGTCGATTCCACTAGGGCGACCACATGGCAGGGGGTTTGATCACACCATTGAGTTGGATGAGGGGGCCAAACATATGATCACACCCCCCTATCATCATCCTAGGAGGTTCAAGGATGAGATAGAGAAAGCAATCAAGTAATTGTTAGCGATGGGACACATCAGACCGAGAAACAACCCATTCGCCTCTTCAGTTGTCTTAGTTCTGAAGAAGGATGAAACCACGAGGATGTGCATTGATTACCGGGCCTTGAACAAGAAAAACATCAAGAATTGGTATCCTATCCCGTGCATTGACAAACTGATGGATGAATTGCATGGGGCAATTTTCTTCTCAAAGATTGATCTACCCTTTGGGTATCATCAGATCAACATCTGAGAGAAGGACATAGAGAAGACGACATTTCAATGTCACTTTGGACATTTCAAGTTTCTGGTTATGCCATTTGGGCTAACCAATGCACCCGCCACATTCCAGTTTTGCATACACCACATATTTAGAGATTAGTTGAGGAAATCAGTCTTGGTTTTCTTCGACGACATCTTGGTCTACAACAAGACATGGCAGGAGCACATGAGGCACCTGTATGAGGTATTGAGCATCATGGAGGCACAATAATTATATGCCAAAGAGTCCAAGTGTGAGTTCAGTATGACAGAGCTGCTTTACTTGGGCCACATCATCAGTGCACATCGGGTACAGGTGCACTAAGAGAAGATCAGGGCCATTCTAGATTGGCCAACACCCAGGAATGTGACATAGTTGAGGAGTTTCTTCGGGTTGTGCAACTATTACATGCGGTTCATCTGAGGTTTTTCGCATCTTGGAGCACCGCTAATGGATCTTACGAAGCATGGGGATTTCATATGGGCTGAGGAGTCACATAAATCCTTTGATCACATGAAGGAATTCATGGGCACTTGTCCAGTGTTGGCATTACCAAACTTCATCTTGCCATTTGTACTAGAGTGTGACACATCCGGAGAGTGTATCGGGGAAATTTTGATGCAGGGAGGACACCCCATTGTATTCGAGAGCAGGAAGCTCAGTCATATCGAGAGGTTGTACTCCATTTATGACAAGGAAATGCTGGCAATCATGCATGCCTTGACCAAATTCAGGCAATATTTGGTGGGAAGCAAATTCATGGTCAAGACAAATCACAATAGCTTGAAGTATTTCCTTGAGCAAAAGGACCTCAGTGAGCGCCAACAGAAATGGGTGACAAAGGTATAACCATTCAAATTTGACATAGAGTATGTCAAGGGGAAGAAAAACATTGTGGCCGATGCACTATTGAGGAGACCTGTGACATGTTCTTTGATGGAGATTTCAACAGATTGGAAATCCCACTTGTTAGTGGAATATTCCAAGAACAAGTTTGCTTGTGAGCTTATGGATGGGAAGATGTAGGATGACAGGTATAGGGTCATTGATGATTTCATATTCTACAAGGACATAATCTACTTGGTTCCAGATTCCGGGCTCAAGAAGAAGATCCTTACAACAATTCATGATTCACCACTAGCAGGCCATTAGGCGTTTTTCAAAACCTATAGACAGATCAAGGAAAGGTTCTCATGGAAAGGCCTCAAACAAGACGTTATGAGACACATTAGTGAGTGTGTGACTTGCCAGCAGAACAAGTTAGAGCATTCTCTTCCAACAGGGATACTTCATCCACTCCCCATTCCAAAGCAGAAATGGGAGAGTATATTGATGGACTTCATCACAAGCCTACCCAAGGTCCAGGGTAAGGACTGTATCCATGTAGTGGTCAATAGATTGACCAATTTTACTCACTTCTATGCCATACCGATAGAGTACAACACAGTTCAGGTAGCCAAGCTATTCTTCAGGGAGGTCTTCAGACTTCATGGGTTGCCGAGGAACATTGTTAGTGATAGGGACAGTCGGTTCATGGGGACATTCTGGAGAGAGTTGTTTCGGTTGGTGGGGACAGAGCTAATGCCCAACACCAACTATCACGCTCAGACAGATGGGAAGACTGAGATTGTCAACAAGTGGGTTGAAGAATATTTGAGGAACTATGTAGGTGGACAACAAAGAACATGGGTAAAGTGGTTACATTTAGGGGAGCATTGCTACAACACCACTTTCCACATGTCCATTGGTATTGTTGTCACAAAAGTTGGTTCTAGGCTGTAATAGAGCCAAGCCTTAGCACATTTTAAATAAAAAAATAAGTTATCACTCAGAACTTGATTTGGGTTGCGTGCAAGTAAATTCCGAGATAACCACGAACCACTTTTGATTAGAAGCTGCCCCTTCCAACCCGAGAGGGATCTCTCAAATATATGTCATGATAGGATATCCAATAATCTTAACAACGGGCATATCTGTGGGTAACAAAAAGTTTTGAGGTTTTTAGGGTTGATGGGCTAGACCGAAAGGTAGTCCATTGGGCATGAAGTCAAATGATCAAACAAATAATAAGAGTGTTTTGGAAATGGAAATCCATGGAGCAAAGGTGAGATAGAAGTTGATTACAAAGAGAAGGATTTATAAAAGTATGCGAGCAGAATAAAGAGAAAACATATCAATACACAAGGAGAACTTAGCATAAATTAGTGGAAAGAGATAGTTGGGACAAAGCATATAGCAAAGGATGAATTCTGAACCTTGATCTCTGCAACAACCTATAACCAGTCTCCAACATAGCATATAACAGAGGATGAATTCTATTACAAAACAATTACAAATCGAGAAGAAAAGATAGATTTAGTGATATTGAAACTAAGAAAATGGACAAACTCTGCAAGAAACATCAGAAGAATATCTGATATGGATAAAACATGCTTCTGCAATCTTTTATTAAACTGAAAATGAAAGCTACAACCCATGAGTACTACTCCTGTGTCTCCCCCCCCCTTTCTTCTTCAAGAAGATACAATAATATAGGTCCTCTTTCGAATAACTGAAAATGGATTCGAATTACAAAAGAAATCCCTCTAGAAATGAACGGGTATCTCATGTAGGTATTGAGGTCAAAATCCTCCCAAAAGATAACAACAATTACCATCAATTTCATAAACGTTCTACCATAGAAAATGGGCCAAACTGTTGAAAACTGGGGCTGCGGTTATGGTTATGTATCTCTCGAATCGTGATAGTTGTGTATAAACTGAAAGAGGTTTTTGTGCATCTATTTTTTCTGAGAAAAAAATTCTCTCAGTTCTCTGAGATCCGTTTCCATTTGCCCCAAATCTACATTTTACAAACATGTGTCAAAACAGGAAGATATGAGATCCGAAAATTAGGGCTCAAAGATGGATTTGATTATCCAAATCTGTGAAATCCTGTAGGAAAAATGAGAGAGGCTATTGATCTTTGATGTGTTAGGAAAAAATGCCTCCTACCATTTCTCAAAATGATCCTCCAGTCGCTCAGAATCATCATTTGAAAATGATGACTCAGTACAGTAAAAAACGCCATATTTATGAAAATGACCCTCACCTTTAGGGGGACTTTTGACTTCCTTCACAAGATCCAAATGAAATTGTGAATACACCAATGGAAAACTTAGGATATGTAGATGTCTATTGACTATTTGAACGCAGATTATGGCCTCTCCAAGGCTGAGAAAAATGGTTTTTTCCCAAGGAAGTTTTTTGCATATGAAAAATCTGCGATTTCGGTGGCTAACAGGCCGAAAACAAGGGTATCTTAGCTGTCGAAAGTCCATGATTTCGGTGGCTAACAGTGCGATTTCAGAGCGCCGTAAGCCACCAAAAGTCCCAAAATCCCGATTTCAGCTTTCGGGTTTCGGGAAAACGAGCAGTGGTCAAAATATTTATGTCGGCCAAACCCCCGACTGTCGAAAACTCGAAATGGTGACGTGGCATTTTGGTAAAACCTTATTATAGCGATTTTATGCCGTTTATTTCATTCTTTTCGCGCCTACTCATGAGCTCTTCCTCCATGTGGCTTGATGCATGGCGCTTGAACACTTGGTCTCGTCCGATACACTTTCAACAACTAATGGCATATGAAACCTGAGATTTAAGCTACCGAAAGTCTACACTTTTGGTAGCTAAACACTATAAATTTTTTCCTCCTAAGCTACCGAAAGCCAAAATTTCAATATTTGTTCCAACATAGGCTCCATCTAGGGATGGTGCTTTCTTGTAAAGCGCCAAGAATAGTAGACCACATGCCTTCATCCATTGGGTGACCCGAAACCATCCTTATCAAACTATGAACCCTGTCACTTTACTTGCAGCTTTTCGAAACAAAAAAACGCTTATTCATTCATTGGGCTATGGAGTCGTAATGCTTTAAAACAAAACCATACTGGATTCAAAACTGAACTGAAAACATATTGAAAAACACCATTGTAATCTAATGCTCAAAGTCAAGATTATTTATATACATCACCTACTACTGAAAAATTCCCACTGAATCAAATGATACGGAAATTCCAGTGAAGCCAATCCAATAATTGTCTACTTATTTGAAATTTGCTCACACTTTCTTTGAGCAGGCTGAAAAAGGAAACCGACAACTCCCATCTGACCTGTTGTTTATCATGAATTTTCAAACTTTTCATCGATTCTTGTGACAAAATATCCATGACATAGCACACTCCTCCATTAAATGAATCTAAAAGGTCAACAAAAGGATCATGAAAAAATGCATGGTCTTGAGGTTTTAAATAATAAGATTCATCAAAGACTACTGAGTGCTCCAATTTATTTTGCTCAGGATCATCCTCAAAGAGGATATCCAAACATCCTTCATCTGATATGGCAGACCTTCATTCCTCCATGAAAAACCTGCAACTAATTGTTCTAGAGAAACAATATTATAATCATCAGTGTACTCATCATATTTAGGTCCCGCAGATAACTCAAGAGTGTCACAAATGCTCAGAATCTTGACTGTGTATTCCTCAAGCATGAAAAATTCTGGTTCTTTCTCTAGCATGATGTCTATCTCAGATTCATACTCCTCCAAATCATAGTCCAAAGAATTATTGAACAACAAACTTCCTTCAATACTATTAAACATGACAACCGCATATTTTTCATGAAACAAAATAGAGTCTACAAGCTGATCTCCTGGTAGGAAATCATCATCATAAATAGGTTCACTAACTTCATGTAAATTTCCATCAAACACATGACTGTCATCATTTAAAAATAGATTTACATTTTCAGAAATGGAAGAAGTTTGACACTCATATCTGAGACAGTGTGAAAGTTGCAAATCTGTGTGAGTAGGGGTTGTAACATAGCTGTTCAGGAGCAGATCTATCTCTTCTTCTGTTAAAGGAGGAGGTGGTCTGTGTAATTTCTGGATCAAGCAACTATTGTTTTCTTTCTCTTCTGCAAGTTGACCATGATACTGGATATCTTCTTCTTGAATATGATCACAAGAGATATCATATCCTGTTTCTTTATCAGCCAACTCTTCATCATGCTAGTCACCTTCATCCACTTGAGAAATTTCTGTTGTTTCTTCTTCCTCTTCAAGAGGATTTGTATGATCTTTTTGTCTTATGAATTCTATATTACAACAATCTTCAAAAAAGATTTCAGCTGAATATATCCTCTTACAATGTTGATGAAAAAGTATGTGAAAATATTTAATGAAGGAATATTGGAATGGGGTAAATATTTATACCATAGCTTAACATCTCTTTCCAATGAAAACATAAACAACTTCATGAGGACATCTTCATGATGTACATTCAATTCATCCATGAGCTTGTGGAATTCAAACAAGTGTTGAGCAGGATTGTTGTCCGCGTATTCACCAAATTTAGGAAGAACATCTTCCCAAACTTTAATGTCTGGAACAGTGTTTGGAAAACCATAAAAATTTGTAAAGTCAAGAGGAGCAAACCTTGCAGCAATCCGAGCAGCGAACGAATTCGACATTTTGAGACCAGTGGAGTCACCAACGAAATCATGTAGAGTCTACGAAACAAGGAGTCGCCAGGTGAATGATCACAGCCAATTGAATGCCTATCCCTTGTTCACCATCAAGACATAGATCTGAAATTTGTCGTATCCCAGGGAATATAACTTCGTCCTCCGTCCCCGGCAGCGGCGCTAAAAAAATGTTGTCACAAAAGTTGGTTCTAGGCTGTAATAGAGCCAAGCCTTAGTACATTTTAAATAAAAAAATAAGTTATTACTCAGAACTTGATTTAGGTTGTGTGAAAGTAAATTCTGAGATAACCACAAACCACTTTTTATTAGACGCTGCCCCTTCCAACCCGAGAGGGATTTCTCGAATATATGTCATGATAGGATATCCAATAAGCTTAATAGCGGGCAGATCTGTGGGTAACAAAAAGTTTTGAGGTTTTTAGGGTTGTTGGGTTGGACTGGGAGGTAGTCCATTGGGCATGGAGTCAAATGATCAAGCAAATAATAAGAGTGTTTTAGAAATGGAAATCCATGGAGCAGAGGCGAGATAGAAGCTGATTACAAAGAGAAAGATTTATAAAAGTATGTCAGCAGAATAAAGAGAAAACATATCAATACACAAGGAGCACTTAGAGATGAGTGAATTCCAAGCATAAATCAGTGGAAAGAGATAGTTGGGACAGAGCATCTAGCAAATTATGAATTCTGACCCTTGATCTCTGCAAGAAACAACCTATAACCAGTCTGCAATAGAGCACCTAACAAAGGATGAATTCTATTACAAAATAGTTACAAATCAAGAAGAAAAGATAGTTTGAGTGATATTGAAACTAAGAAAATGGACAAACTCTGCAAGCAACATCATAAGAATATCTGATATGGATAATAGAAATGAACAGTTATCTCATGTAGGTATTGAGGTCGAAATCCTCCCAAAAGATAACAACAATTACCATCAATTTCAGAAACTTTCTGTCATAGAAAATGGGCCAAACTGCTAAAAATTGGGGCTGCAATTATGGTTCTTTATCTCTCGAATCGTGATAGTTGTGTATAAATTGAAAGAGTCTTTTGTGCATCTATTGTTTTTGAGAAAAAACCTCTCTCAGTTTTCTGAGATCCATTTCCATTTTCCCCAGATCTGCATTTTACAAACATGTGTCAAAACAGGAAGATATGAGATCCGAAAATTAGGGCTCAGAGATGGATTCGATTCTCCCAATATGTGACACCTGTAGGAAAACCGAGAGAGTCTATTGATATTTGATGTGTTAGGAAAAAATGCCTCCTACCGTTTCTCAAAATGATCCTCCAGTCACTCATAATCATCATTTGAAAATGATGACTCGACACAGTAAAAAAAACCATATTTTGGAAAATGAACCTCACCTTTTGGGGGACTTTTGACTGCCTTCTCAAGCTCCAAATGAAATTCTGAAGACACCAATGGAAAACTTAGGATCTGTACATGTCAATTTACTATTTGAATGTGGAAAATGGCCTCTCCAAGGCTGAGAAAAATGGTTTTTTTCCAAGGCAGTTTTTTGCATATGAAAAATTTGCGATTTCGGTGGGTAACAGGCCGAAAAAAAGGGTATCTTAGATACCGAAAGTCCTGGATTTAGGTGGCTAACAGTGCGATTTCAGAGCACTGCAAGCCACCGAAAGTCCCGAAGTCCCTATTTCATCTTTCCGGTTTCGGGAAAACGGGCAGTGGTCAAAATCTTTATGTCGGCCAAACCCCCGACTGCCGAAAACCCGAAATGGTGACGTGGCATTTTGGTAAAACCTTCTTATAGCGATTTTATGTTGTTTATTGCATTCTTTTTGTGCCTAATCGTGAGCTCTTCCTCCATGTGGCTTGATCCCTGGTGCTTGAACGCTTGGTCTCGACTGATACACTTTCGATAACTAATGGCATATGAAACTTGAGATTTAAGCTACCCAAAGTATGCACTTTCGATAGCTAAACACTATAAAGTTTTTCCTCCTAAGCTACCGAAAGCCAAAATTTCAATAGTTGTTCCAATAGGTATGACACCCTTCCGAGAATTGTATGGATATGATGCTCCCACTTTGGTAGAATTGGTTTTCAGGGAGAACAAAGCTCCCAAGGCCAAGGATTGGATCATAGAGAGTCAGGGGATTCTCAAGTTGCTGAAAGAGAACCTGCAGACAACAAAGAACTGACAAAAGATGAGTGTGGACATGCATAGGATAGATCACAGCTTTGAGGTTGGGGATTTGGTTTTGTTGAGACTCCAACCTTACAGACAATCATCTATGAATAATAGTGGGGCCGAGAAACTTAAGCCCAGATTTTATGGGCCTTACAGGATCATGTGCCGAGTACGCGAGGTTTCTTATGAGCTAGAGCTTCCATAGGGGAGCAAGATTCATAATGTGTTTCACGTATCTTGCCTCAAAAAGGCAGTGGGACAATTCATTAACACATCAGAGGAGCTTCCCCCATTGGATGAGGAGGGACAATTGGAGTTGGTTCTGGAGGAGATTTTGGAGTTCCAGGAGCGGAAACTGAGGAGCATGGTCATCAGAGAGTGTTTGATCAGATGGAGAGGGCTTCCAGTAAAGGAATCTACTTGGGAGATCGAGCATGTGTTGCAACACCCTGGATTGGTATTGCTTGAGGAAAAGCAATTTCGGGAAGGGAGGACTGTAATGTTCCTTTCCAGGTAGGAGCTCCAGAGAGGAGGCTTAATGGTCTAAATCGCCCCGTTAGACTATAGCCAGGGCCAAAAAAGGGGTAAACATGGTAACTAGAGGTCATTCGAGTAAATAGTGTTATGTTCAGAAAGTGACATTGAGCTAAAAGTGGTTAAAAGCGCTTTTAAGCCATTATGAGCTAAAAATAGAACAAACAATCTAAATTTGGAAGTCAACAATGAATTAGGGTTTCAACAGTGAATTAGTGTTTATAAAAGCTATAAGAGAAGGGTCAACGACCTAATTCATCATTATGCAGATTATGACTTGTCATTGAGGAGAGAGGCACATCTCAGGAGAGATAGTTCAATGGATTCTAGGAGGAAGACACCAGTTGGTTGATTTCAGTGTTGAGAGACACACCCTAGTCACCGGGAAGATCACACAGGTCTTCCATCATTCTTCAACAACAGTTACACAGGGTCCAATAGAAAGGGCGTAGTTATCCAGGGTGAGGGTGCAACTCCTGAGGATGTTCAGTGGATCGACCTGTCCCATTCAAGGAGATTTCAGAGATTCCGCTCCGACCCAGTTGAGAGGAAGGCAAGGCACAAATTTCTCCTGGTTCCTCATCAGATTCCAATGAAGGAATCATCTGGGGCGCATTTTCCAGAGTTGGGAGTGCGACCCTTTTGGTGGACACATTTGGGGTTCCTGAGCGATCATTAGATCAGATCCATGGAAATGCTTCTGATCCATTTCCCAGTAGTCCAAGGTGATCATTTTGAGATACATCTCACCCGATTCTGACAGTGGAATCACTAGGGTGATTTTTTCTAGTGAGAGAGGGGCGCATTCCCCTAGGGGGATCCATCCGGGGTCTAGACACACCAGGAGAGGGGATGGTCAGTCATGAGGACTGAGAGCTAGAGCAGGGTGCACCATTTGGGACAGTTTCCAGGCCATTCCGAGAAGTTTAACCACTAGGGCGAACTTTCTGGACTTTCGATAGTTACCATGTGAGTTGCCATAGTTCCAACTCCTCCATTGACCCCGCATTACTCATCTATTATCGGGTATTATCTTTTAGTTTTCTTATTGTATTCTGGCTAATATCCTTTTTTCATTTGTTCTAGCCGAGTGTTTCATTTTATTCAGCCACATTCAACATTTGTACTCTGCAGAGATATCATAATATAAACTTTGCAGTCTTTGTCACATTTTTTATTTGTATGATCATTTATATGTTGTAAACCATTGATCCTACACACACATTAGCAACATTTTATAGACTAGCCAAGTTAGGAACATTAAAAGATATTCCAACAACTATGCTCAAGATGAGAAAAATCCACACATGTGGCATGTGGTAGAATCAAAGAGGGGGTCGCTTGCCTAAACTCTGTTCCAATGGTCATATGGGAGGTCTCCAACGAGTAACCTCCTCAAATCATGCCAAAAACATACTTAAGTCAAGGGAAGCCCAAGAAGATACACACATGCCAAATAGATGCTCCAACAACTAAGCAATGCATCCTCCAAGGTGGAGGTCTCATCAAAATGTGACAGGTGCCTCCAAATGTGTGAGATCATTGAGAAATCCAAGATATATGACATGGCATGACATGGATAGTGAAACTGCATGAAAAAGGGCCATCGAGTGCTTAGGGCATGGTGACCGTTGCCTCAAGAGTTGTGAAGAAGCCTTAAGATCTATGTCTTTGCATCAAAATATGTAGAGTGACCTCAAGTGATGAATACATGTCATGAGTCTCTAGAGTGCTAGGGATATGATCACCTATGCCAATGTGTGAAAAATACATAGGGAGATCCATGCTTAGGTTTAAATAAGTGTTATTTCTAGGTATGATGACCTTTACAATACATGAGAAACACCTTTACAAAATGGTAAAATAAAAAAACCTAGGGGTTTCCTAAGTCATGTGTCATAGTAGATCCACTTCAATACCCCCGCACACCAAAATCGACCATAAATGACCTCCATGAGATGGTTAGTATGAGTGATAAGGGTAGGGACTATCTTTAAATGGGGACTAAGAAGATGGGCCATGCCAAACCACAAGGATCTAGAGAAACCACATGGAAGAAAAAACACACTTTACATAATCACCAATCATGGTCTTGTACAATACATAAGATACAACGGTCACACTTTTGGTTAATCATGATACATAGCACACATCATCGTGATGCAAAATTTGATCACAAAACTATGGGCTCTGGCATCATCTCAATATATGCACAAGATCTTCTCATAAGACAGAACATACCAAGAGAAGAGAATGAGGTAATCCAAAGTTGAAATTGAAGGGTAACAACTATTGATATTATGGTAGTTGCGGGAGGTATTAACCTCCATATGTAACCTTTGAATATATTAGTATGTTTTAGAAGCACGAGAAACCATAAACATGTGTGAAAACCATAGAAGACATTTCGGTTCTAGATATATATAATATAAAGGTATTATCCTCTAGGAAGACAAGTCGACTTCACAGGAAAAAGATAAACAAAAAATATAATTACCAAAAAGTCAGGTCGACCCAATCAAAAAATTCACTGGACAAATTAATATAAATAGAGGACGTCTTGGATCATTTGTTCACTCACTCACACACTCTCAGTCACCCAAAAACAATGAACAAGTTTGGAGGAGGAGCAACAACAATTGCACTTGTATGGTTTTCTCTTGTTTAGTCTTTATGGTACTTTCTCTTGTGCGCTACCCTTGGAGAAGGTGCAGTCTCTTGGTTATCTGTTGGTTCTGGTGTGGCTTTCTGGTATCATTCTTTCTGTCAAAGGTTAAGGTGCTCGGGGGTGGCTTTTGAGTTGAAAATTGAGTAGCTTTGGAAGATATCCTTATTGTATTTGACCAAGACAAACCCTAAAGAATATTATTATATTATATTTTTTAACTAGGCCCTATTATGCCTCGACATGTAAAACAAAAAATAGAAAGATAAAGTGACAGGTCGACCCAGACCTAATTTTAGGATGTCCAGACTACTATTTATAAAGGAGGCCAATGCCTCATTTGTACACTCACACACTAGCTCTGCAACTAAGAAGAGGACGTGCACAAGTCTCAGAGGGAGATGCTACTACAACTAGGAGGTTACATCATGGTGGTTCTTGGCTTATCTCTTGGGTATCTCTTGGTTAAGTGGTGCACTACTCTTCCCTAGTGAAGTGTTAGAGGAGGATCTTCTGCTTTCTTATTTCTCTCATGGAGAGAGACATTATTCTTGGTTGGTGGATCTATATTGAGGAAGTTTGTTGGGTTGTTTTTCCCCTAGAGAGTTTTCCTACGATAAATATTGTGTATTCTATGTATTCTATTCTTTCATCCTTTATATGCAATTATTGTGCTAATGGTTTCTAAGTAAAAGATTGCTAAACTAGTTAATTGCTTAAGTAGAAAAATCAACATTTTGTGCCTATGGATGGGTGACAAGGGTGTAGCATTGTCTATGGTGAAACAAGCACATCAAATTTATTCTAACAACAACTTGCTCCAACTCGGGGACATGTGCTCTACGTGAGAGTGCATGAGAACTCTCTACAAAAATCATTTATCTTGAAACATTCTCACCAAATAGGTATTAGATACATGGAGAGGGATGAAGACACAAGTTCCTTGTCACTTCTCAAGATGATAATAAATAAATGCTTGAAAGTAACATGGAAAATAATTAGTAGCATCATATTTCAAAGGAAGAACGTATACCATATGAGAATAATTTTACTTTTATTCCAAAACAAAAATTAAAGCACATAAATCAATAAAGTAAATCTAATGATAATTCTAAAGATCTTATTCATTCTAATCTAATTTACAAGGATGCCCTATGGAATCATATATTATATTCATAGAACAAATTTAAAATATTGTTTCGGGGCAAGGGAAATCTCTCATCATCCAAGTGAATAAGATATAAATAATCATTACTTGTAGTATCCTTGGTTCTATAAGGTCCCAACGATAGAGTTTCAAACTTGCCATTTTTTCTCGACCTTTTGATATTTTCATTATGTATGAGAACAAGATCACCTCCATGGATATTCCATGGTTGACTTGCCTTTTTGTTAATTTTTCCTTCGACCTTTTCTTGATTTCTTGCAAAGTGGTCAAAGGATTTTCTACTTCTTTGATCAAGTTCGATAATTTGGTTGATTTTGATTTGAAATATATCTTAGTTGAAGGGGAGATTTTGTAGAATCTGGTAGGCATGGATCTTTACATAAATTGGCAATCTAATTTCTACCCCGTATACCATTTCAGATGGGATTTTATTGGTGGATTTCTCTCTTAGCAATCCTTGTTGAAAACCCCAATTTAGTGATGATTTCATCTTTAAGGCCTTCAATCACTACATTGTTAATTAATATGGTTTAACATATTTAGTCAAGTGATTAGTTGCCATGATAATGCATTGATGACCACTGCTTAAGTTGTCCTTGAACTTCCTTACAGAGTTAAGGCCTCATTGTTGGAAGGGCATTTTCACCATGACAGGTTGCAAAGGTGAAGCTACATACTTCTGCAAATCCATAAAAGGTTGACCGAACCTCTTAAATATCTTCTTTAATAGGGAAAATCTAGAAGGGAGTTGGATATCTTTTATCTCATATTCTTCCGGGCACTATTTTTTCTTCCCTCTAATGTATGTTGTATTTCATGAATTTGATGTAGGAGCATCGATCATGTTAATTTCAAGATTGACCAAGGAGGTCAAAACCATTTACCAAGGGAGTTGGTTCCCTAATTTTTCCTATTTTTATTGTAATAATTGTAGGAAGTGTCTCTAGAAGATATCTTCATTGGGTTTTTTTTGATAAGTGTTGATTTGTTTATGAATTCTAGGAACAATTTCTAGATTTGGGTTTTTTTTTTAGATGGCTCGGGATTTGTTGGTTTGTGAGCTACCTGAGAGCTCCCAGATATAGTTTTGGATTCTGTAATGAAGAGAAAAAAGAGACATCGTGTGGTGAGTGAGAGTGTGTATGCACGAAATTCCAAGAGACCAAGAAGGAATTGAGCCTTCATGTTGTAATATTATTCCTTCAGATGTCTTAATAAAAATCATTGTTTGTGGAATCATGTTTTTCCTGTATATTTGGGTTTTAAACTTTTCTTATAATTTTTTTGGGTAGTGCGAGAAGGCATTGTGTTTGCAGGTGATCACGTGCAAATACTTTCTACGGATTCAAAATTAGATTGAATTTGCTGATGATAAAGGCAGAGCAGGGCTAGATCACTGACGACGACATGTTTGGTAACTGTGCCGACGAGAAGTGCGCCAACGATGATATATATCGTCTTGGTTGCCGACGATGATAAATGTGAAGGAGATGGCGACAATTAATCACTGACAACAACATGTTGGTAAATGTGTCGACGACGAGTGGGGCCGACGAAAATAACTAAAGTAAAGTTTAACGAATCCATGGTGAGGATTCAAGGAGAAGGGAATATCAACGATGAAAGTTGAAGGGAATATTTGCGAGGTTAAATTTGATCAATGGAAACGATTAAATATACAATCCGGATCAATGGCTCAGACTGATAGGAGTGGACGCATATCTTTGGGACAATTGAACGCAGGTGTATTTTGCTCATTGATAAAACACTGATGATGATATGTATGTCATCAGGATGAGACAATTAGCACTGTAAGTTCTCCCTAGCTAGGGAACTCCAACGATGATGGATTTGGCCCAAGGATGAGCGTTCATTCACATGGGACTAAAGGTTTATCACCAAAGGGAGAAAAGGCACTCGAAGTAACTTGTTCATTGGTGCATGAAAAGAGCGGGTTGGGGCTCTGTCAAAGAAGGATCCAAGGTCGATTAGAGAAATCAAGGAAGTCGATACAAAGATACTACAAGAGTTGTTCGAGGACTCTGTTCAAGTCAAATTGAACCTGGTTGGTCTGCATCAAATGGTATGAGAGAAAAAAAATTGTATCTTGAAGGAATCATGCCACCCAAACGAGGAGGCCGAGAGAGAAATGTAGTAACGAAGGAGTTGCAGTTGGAGCTGAAGCGCATCTGGGCAAGGATGGAAGTCATGGAGATAGCTTAGAGAAGAGAACCTGACATAGGATATGTCAGTGAAAATGAAGATACAATCTCTGATGAGGAAGCATAAGGAGCATCAAGAGGAGAAACATTAGAGGATAAACTGCTGAGATTGGTCACAAAGGTGGGAGCTAGACCAAATATGGAAGTGACTATGTATGAGGGTAACTTGAATGTAGATGAATTACTAGATTGGATCAATGAAACAGACAATTACTTTGACTATGAGGAGGTGGATGAAGAAAATAAATTCAAGCATGCAATGACAAGACCAAAAGGCCATGCAAATTTATGGCGGGATGAGTTGCAGGAAGATCGGGGTAGGAAAGGTAAAGCTAAAATAAGAAGCTGAGACAAAATGGTAGCTAAATTCAAAATCAAATTCATTCCTAAGGACTATCAATTGATTCTATTCATACTATTGCAAAATTTGAGACAGAAAGCCATGACAGTGAAGGAGTACACTGAAGAATTTTATAGGTTGAATATCAGGGAAGACCACATAAAAAAGGATGTTGAGAAGATTGCCAGATAAATGGACTGAGGTATGATATTCAAGATGAGATCAAACTTTTATCTTTGAGAACAATGGAATATTACTACCAAGAAACCCTAAAGGAGGAAGAGAAATTGGCCAGGAAGTAGAGCAAAAAAAGCAAAGGCATGAGTACAACAAGAGGAAAGGGATCATCCAATAGAGGAAGATTTCAGGATTCAAAGAGAGAGAAATGAAGCTCTAGTAGTTAGTCTCCTAGAAGAGGAGAGTCAAGAGGTGGGAGATTCTTATCAATATGTAGAGGTATAGGAAGAGAAATCAGGTGTTATACTTGTGGAAAAACATGACACGTGTCTTGGGATTGTCCTGAGAACAAGTCAACAAACCAGAGAGGGGCCCACATTGTAGAATCTAAGAAAGAGACAATGGATGCATAAGTGAAAGAAGATACTCCTGAGATGGGTGAATCATTAATGTTGAAGTGAGTTTTGATTAAGGCAAAAAAGGAGGTTCATGAACCAACATAGAGAAAGAGTTTATTCAGAACCATGTGTAGGTCAAAGGGGAAATGTTGCAAGGTGGTCATTGATAGTGGAAACACAAATAACACAGTTTCTATAGAGATGGTAGAGAAGTTGGGATTACAAAGGATGGCACATTCTAATCCATACAAAGTGTCCTGGCTGCATAAAGGATATCAGATTTTGCTAAGTGAACAATGTAAGATATAAATTTAGATTAGTAGTTGCAAGGATGAAATATTATGTGATGTCATGCCTATGGATGTCTATCATATCTTGTTGGGAAAACCATAGAAGTATGATAGGAAAGTTGTTCATGATGGAAGAAGGAACACCTATACTCTTGAAAAGGATGGACACTTATTTCCATTGAAAGATGAAGGGGCTAAGGAAGAAGCTAGTATAAGTGTCTTGTTGATGAGTGGAAAGGAACTGTTGCAGGAATTCAAGAAAGAAGAGGAGGTGCAATTTTTTTTGATTGGTAAACCAAGAGTAGTAATTACCAACAAAAATTTAATTGATTTACCTATTTAAATTAAAATATTATTTGATGAGTTTACTAATATCATTGTTGATGAGTTGCCTAATGCCCTACCACCCATAAGAAGCACTAGTCATCACATAGACTTGATTCCATGAGAACTGTTAAAACTGAACTTGATTTTTCACCTTAAGGATAATTTTTTTTTGGTATCTTTCAGCCTTTGCATTATATAAATTTTTAAAAGCAAAAAACTTTATCTCCGACGAATTAGAAATGCCTTTATGGTTCATTTTTGGATAAAAAATGATTTAAATCTAAATGAACGTATGTCCCAAACGCTT